>JAWZYV010019923.1:0-21329 GCA_038373885.1 Cheiracanthium punctorium | reverse complement strand
GGGGAAAAAACAAATTTAAAAAATACATCACTGAAACCAATTTAATTCTTGAAAGAAAGCAGAATATTTTTATTAGAAAATAAAAATACATTTTTTACATTCATTTATTATAGTATAAACAAGTACTATTTCTTAATCTACAGATATAACTGTGATGAATATCTGTAAAATGCTTCATGGAAAAGCAAATAATCGCCATAACATCAGAAAATACATAATCAGGATTGCAGTTGCAGGCTGACCACCAATGCCAGGAGGCAAAAATAGCAATTGCTCCACAATCATAAAAAGATGCCCAAATAAGCTTACATCTTCTGGTACTTACATATTATACCATAGACCATTTTCATGAATGCATTTTTTAAAATTCATTGATGTGATTTAGCACTAATAATGTAATACTATTGCCCAGTTTGAGTTTCTAGTTTCACTAACTCCATTTTAAGACAGCCATTTAAGTTTTTCATAAATAATCATATTTAAGCTTGTCATCTATAAAGTGTTGCAGCACAGTAAAATATTAAGTACCAATCTACCCACTTTTAGTTCCAAAACAAATTTTTGGAACATCCTAGTATTTTTTTTAAAAAAAAAAGGAATATAATCCTTTTTTCCCCCCACTTGTTTGTTGAATTCTCATACAACATAAATTGATTGCATACAAGTTAATATTACAAATTTTCTATCTACATTAGCAAATAAATCCTTCACTGAATGACTTTTTAAAATTCAAAATAAAAATTATTTTTGGAATAGTGCAACCATGTATCACTGAAACAAATGCTTGTGAGATTTTATTTTCAGTTCTTCACTCAAATCCTTTATGATTTGTAAAATACAAAACTCTCATTCTTTCTGGTTAATTTGGTTGAAACAAAACTTCCTTTTGATATGTCTTATCTCCTTGGTTTTAATAATAATTACAGAAAAAATTACAATTAAAAAGTAATAGAATGAAGTGATATTTTATTAATGTTTCAAAATTGATATATTATATGAAAAGAATCTAAAACACCCCATTCCAAAGTACTTTGGGTCAAAGTTAAAGACTTGAAAACTGCATTAAAGACTTGAATTGAAAACTGCATTTTATACAGTTAGAAATAGAATACAAAGAACTATGCTACTACATAAAGATCATGATCAATAGGTCTTAAAATAGGTTTTTTGACTTATTAATATAAGCACTGTTCATTAAATATTATAAGCACTGAATTCCAACTGAAAAAAAAAATTGATTAATAATTCTTCCAGATTGTCCTTAGTGATTGGTGCTGGCAGTTTTTATGCTATCATTATCAATGATATAAACATCATTTTTTCCAAGGATAAATTTGTATCACCACCAATGCTTGTGAGATTTTATTTCCAGTTCTTCACCCAAATACTTTATGACTTGTAAAATACAAAACTCTCATTCGTTCTGGCTAATTTGGTTGAAACAAAACTTCCTTTTGATGTGTCTTAATCTCCTTGGTTTTACTCAATAGTGACCCTTTCTTTCAGGTAAATAACTTTCACCTATAAAGTAAAAAAAAAAAAAAAAAAAGATTCTTTCAATAAGTCATAAAAATAATGAAAATATTTCTTAAATCATTAACAGAGATGATAAAAAGAAAGGAAGAAACTATCATTAGTATGAATTACGTTTAATGTTTCTTTAAAAAATATTGCAGCTATAATATTTTAAGGATGTTTGCGATTTCCGGTGAGATTTAAATCATGATATTAATCATCTAATTAAAAAAAATATCCTTTTTTAAATTAGGCAGAGTATGTAATGCTTTTAAAAGGATTTTTAATTATACCTGCCTATTTCTTTTTTTTTTTAACAACCCACTAATTCTCTTAGAAATACGCTAATAAAAGGTAACTTTCAAATCAAGGAAGACAAATTTAGCTTGCTCTCCTTTTAAAAATTAAGAGTTTTGTTAAAAAATAAGTTTTTGTGTGGAAAATTATATAACCATCATCGTAAAACATAATTAAATATAAATTAACTTATACATACAAAAGTGAAAATATACAAATAAAGAAAAAAATTTAACCTCATTATATTACATGACTCTAAATCTTTACAGCATAAGTGCTGATTGCACATTTAGGATTTTGCTGATTTTTGCATTTACAACCACATAGTTAAAAAAGTACTTATTTTACCCCAGATAAAAGAAATGTAGTATACATGATTAAAATGTTTCATTAAAAAAGAAATGGGGGAAAAACATCACACCATTCACACGGGTGAAAAAACATGACTTATGATTTAGGGAAATGATAATTTCAGCTTCCTTTTGCCTATGAGTATGTAGCATGCAATTTTTTAAAATGAAGGGGAAATTGTTTAAGGTTTAATTTGCTTTAGTTTTGGCCTTAACAAAACTGATTTGGTATGTTGCTTGAGACTGGTTTTCAAATGAAGTTGGGGAAAAAAACCTCTAACAAAGTTTTTAGAAATATAATTCATTTAAAAAGTGTAATTGTGGAATTATTAATAATTAGTAGTTTTAGGTTGTCACAGAGTTACATATGAATCAAAATCTTTACAGCATAAGTGCTGATTGCATTTCTTTTTGTATTACATACACAATATGGTGCAGATGCAAAACTCACATCTTCCATTTTTAAATTATAGCTTTAATAAAATTATTATAAGTTTAGGACAATGTGGAGTAGTTGTTATGACAACAAATATATGAATAAATTTAATAAGTGCCAATATATAATGTTTGTTAATAATATAATCAGTTCCTTCGCTAAGAACTAGGTCAAATGGAGAGCGAGTTGTGAATCAATCTAGACCCTTCATATAATATAATTATTAATATTGAACAACTAATTCATTTATTTATTTTAAATTTGATTGGACGTACAATAAAATACGCCTTAAAATAAATGATACCACTTTATAATTATCTTTTTTCAGATAAGATTAAAATTTGTAAATACTTTTTTTGAATGGCTAACATTTTAAATTGTTCCTTTTCTGTTAAATTGTAGGAACCATTTTAACATACAACAACAAGTATTCAAAGGGAGGGTCCAAGGGGTCCGGACCCCCTCTGAAATTTTGATTTTTATTAACAAAATGATAATGAAGTATCTTTGTGAGAGCTTTTTGCCTTTTCCACTGTTTGGACCCCTTCCGATGTTTTTTTTTTTCTGGATGCGTCCCTGCATACCAATATATTTATTCAAATTTCATAGATTTTAAGTTTGTTCATTTTTTCCAACCCTGAAAAACTGAATATTTTAATCATGTAGTCATTCTACAAACAAAAGAAAATAACATTTATCCTTTTGATAAAACATCAAATGGGAAAGGAAATGGTTTAAAAACAAAGCATTCCCTTTCAAACCACTTAGTTCAAACCAAAACATGATTGTTCTTTTTTCTCATCGGTGTATTCTGCAGCAGAGAGAAAACTTAACAGGTATGCAAGGCTTTTAAAAGAATCTTTTAAATAATATAACTGTGATAGTTTTACCTCAATGTACTGGAATAGATCATGAGCGGGAGTTTAAACCTTGGATCTCAAAACCTGCAAAATAAATCATTTTATTAAAAAGATAAAATTACGATAGCATTGAAGGATAAACAGTAACACACACACACAAAAAGGGACTATACAACTAATTTCTAAAATTTTATCCCTGTAAACCTTAATGTAAAAATTGCTAAAGTAGCTAGATGTATTACCTGAACTAAAAAAAAAAAAAGTACCTCAAAAGAGAAAATAACACACCCCTTTAAAAAGGTTAATGTAATACACTGCCACTTTATACTTTTTTTTAAATGCATCATTTTATGTGTGTCAGATTGTGTAAACAGTGTGTCAGATAATTTTTACAAATTTTGCTATTACAAATATTGGTAATAATGAAGTTGATAAAAATGAGAATCTGTGAATGTTACTTTGATATGCTAATTTATTAACTTGGAATTCTATTATACTTCAGTTACGAAATATAACAGTTGCATACACAAGATAGGGGACGGATTCCAAACCTCTGATGTTCAGAAATTAACAGAAAGACTATGTACAGTGAAACCTCTTCAAGTGGCCACCCCTCTTAACAGCCAATTTTTCATGGCATGGATTTTTTGGCGCTTAGACCTAATGTTAAAATAACTTCTATCAGTAGCCACCCGACCCCCACTAAACAGTCACCGAGTTGGATCGGTGATTGTGAAGAGTGCCTTTTGGTTAACAAGTGGCGAAGGTAAGCATATTTTAAATCCTTTTAATCAAACCTAAAATATTCATTTTGGGTTGATTTAAATTAACTAAACAGTATGTTTGTGTATATAAACGTTTTTACAAATGAATTTTTGAGGTGCTAATTCCGTCCCTGACAATGAATTTCCCAATGTTTGTAATAGCGAACAAGCTAACTTTCAACACAAGCGACTTTAAGAGAAAATTGATGAAATTATAGAAAATTCTGAAGCGGTTACAAACAAATCGGTTAGAGATCTGCTTTTTAAAGTAAAAAACAGACTTGAAAAAATAGTTGTTTCAGAGAAAAGTAAAAACTTAAAACAGACACAAATCGTATCCTTTTTGCAAAAAATGTAAGAAAGCATTAAATAAAGTACTATTTTCTCTATAGTTTTAAATTTCATTTTAAACAAGGAACATGTGTCATACTTGTTTATATTATGTATTATAGCAATTATCTTATAATAGTAAATAAAACCCTTCAGAGCGGCCAAATTTCTCGGTACAGTGGGGTGGCTTCTCAGAGAGTTTTCACTATATATAACTCCCCTATTGCAACAAAAGAAGTCTGTGCAAACTGCTCAATAAATACATTAATTACGAATTATTTTTATACTTATATGCCTTTTTACCCCCCCCCCCAAAAAAAAAAATGTAGGACCTTTATCTGTAGAGTTTTAATGATTCCAAATAATTCAGATTCTATCTATATAAAATATATTATTAATTAACTCACATTTCACAGTCATAAATTGCATATTAATGCTATTTATAAAACTGTATTCTCATGTAATTGATGTGGATATATCATCATCAGGACATCATGATGATGCAAACTACATTATGTGATTGTCCAAAACTACATTATGTAACAAATAATACTTTTGTAAGCATTTAGTTTTCATTAAAATGATTAAGATAAGTAAATGATTAAGATAAGACATTAAAATGATTAAGATAAGTGTAGTAAAAGTATATTTGCAATTTTCCTTTAAGTAAAAATTATTAAACTAGCCTGCATTACATAATTGTAATAAATATTGTAATGTGCCTTCTCATAATAATAGTTTTAATAAGTTTAATAATGATAAATGTACATTATCTATAAATTTGAATTTCTTGTAAGATGAAAACATGGATGAAAGTTTTCTGTGTTAATTATATTCCTTAAAATGAACTATTTTCGTATGGCATTCTTTTACTTACAAAATCAGACACTGAATTAGGTGAATATTGTTATATAGAAATGGAAATAGTGATATTAAATGTCCTGAACTTTTATCCCAGAGAAAATGAAAAAATAGCAGATAAATCTTCATTGGTTGCTTGTGGATTAAGGCCGATTGACTGCACTAGGATTCTAATCCTATTGGGGAATACCTTCCTATTCCTAAGGGATCCTAGCCAGTATTTATGTGCGATTTCTGAAAAAAAAATCCACGGAAAACTCCGAACAGCTTGATCAACAGGCACGACCAGGGTATGAGCCTGGCACCTCCCACCATCCAGTTTCGATAGCAGAACCTCTCAGCCATTGATGGAGAGATAAATCTTCAAAAAATTGACAAAAAATAATTAAATTATTAAGTTTTTCTCAAAGGTTGTAAAAAAACTGGTAAAAACATGTTTTTCCAAAGACGGTAAAAACCGTAGTAAAAACCGGTAAATACCATCAGACGGTAAATACCGTCCAACCCTGCTACAAACACTAATCACAATACGTTTATGCACAAGAACAAAAACAGGGTATGTTAGGAAACGTATAAATTTACTCGAACTACACATGGAATATTTCAATTAAAAAGAATATATGAGATTTCATAAAGGATATTTAAAAAGCAACTTACCAGATTAAGGCATTTTCATCTGTGCTTGTTTACATTCGTGATAAAATGTCTTGATAATTACAAATGACCATACACTTTCTTGTAGGAAAATAATTAACACTATTTCACATTGCAATGAAAACCCAAATGAGAACAGTCATAAACTCTAGATCAAAACCGATAACAAGTAAATAATAAATAAATAAATGAGCAGTCAGCAAAACAAAGTTGAATAACAAAACACAATAGTCGAGCCAAGCCAACCCACGCTGACGCAAACAAACAACTGCGCGGGAAAATTGCTTTGAAATTGAAAAGCAACCCTGTGTGTCGTACGCCAAAAGACCTCGACTGGCGTGATTTGGATATATGCCTGTATTGTGGTTTTTGTGCATTACACAATGATACCTGGTTTTGCCGCTTCCAGCCGTAAGATGTCGCGTTACGTATACCCCCAGCCTTCACTCCCTCGCCCGTACTGCTTTTTCACAGGATAATGTGCTGAATATTTTGGATTACTGGAATTTCAATACAATTGTTTTAGATTTCAGGTATGATGCTTTAATAATTTTAATAATATATCGATGTATTTAATATAAGAGTGTAACCGATGTTTTAATATAAATATTTGTTTTAATATTCATTACAAGATCACAGTTTCCCATGCGCAATGGAACAATGCTAATGATTTAGATTTCAGATTGATTGTTTTAATGTAAGTGTGTAATCGTTTTATTTGGTTTAATATTCTCTATAGAATCAGTTTACCATGTGCTATTGAACAAGCACTGCTTGGTTTGCGGATGCTTTTGATTACAGGATGCATGGTTTAATAATTTTAATATTCTATAGATTGTTTTAATATAAGAGTGTAATCAATGTTTTAATATAAATTTTGGGTTTAATATTCCCTACAAAAGCAGTTTACCATGTGCCATCAAACAAAGCATTCCTTGATTTGTTGATGCTATGAGTTTCTAAATTAAATAAGATAATGACTATAATTTTTATGTAAGCATCTAATTGAAGTTTTAATATAATATAATAATTTAATAAATTGATGGTTAATTCAAATTTTTGATTATAGATTCGTTACGGAATTAATTTACGATGTATCATCAAACTAGGTTTCTGACAGGTAGTATAATGTAATTCATGTTCAGTATAAATGTTTGGTTCAATATACAGGTAAATTCCATTTAACATGTATTATCATTAAATCATTTAATGTGGTTAAGTTGGCCTTTAGAAAATTGAGTTTATTTTTAATAGTTTCCGTCCTGCAAATTAAGCTCGCTTTATTTATTAGTGAAATTCTAAAAGCAGCAGCTTGTAGTTTCCAAAAATTGATTTTCTTGCTTTGGGTATATTTAAATTTTGTGTGTGTGAGTTGAATTTATGCCTGTTATTTTACTATTTTGCTGCATGAGTTTTAAATTTTGCATGGGTTATATACATAACCAGAAAAAAGAAATCATAAATGTATGTATTAATAATTTTAAAAAGCAGTTTGCTGTTTCCAAAAATGGATTTTCTTGCTTTGAGTATATTTAAACTTTGTGTGTGTAAATGGAATTATTATTTCACTTTTTTTTTAACATGTTTAAATTGTGTGCATATGTTCCTTTTATTACCCTGCATGAATATATTTAAATTCTGCATGGGTTTTATGTATATATAGTGTATGTTAATTTAGTGAAAGGCAGTATTCTCAAGTTCTTTATGCATGATTACTATCTTATTACTACTTACTTAATATGCATGATTTTAAAATATGATCGATGAGTTAAGATAAATTGCATTAGATTTGTAGTGAGTATTTTAGATTTATATGTTAATTTTTGTTGTTTTGTCTATTTCAGTTTTAGAATATATTACAACTTGACATAGATTACAATTTGATACATAGATTACAACATGATTACATAGATTACAACTTGAGTGTAACAACCGATGTCTGGAACCCCAGGCATAGACCGAAATTCATAAGTGTACAAGAAGACAGCACATTGATGTGGGTTAGCTAAACTAGTTGACGCTCTTTTTAAGACTAAGTATAAATGGAGTTTAGCCTTTTAAAGAGCTTCAGTTGGTTATATTACTCAAGATAGTAGTGATACCTATGAATGATATGCTTGATGCAAGAACATGCCAGAATATCTCAAGATGTTGATGCCATCTGTGATATTGTATTTGATGGAAGAACTATGTGGTTGTAATAAAACTGTATGTGGTTGTGATAAAAAAAAATAAACTATACTGTTTTGTAATTAAATACAAACACTTGGTTTTGTATCATTAGAAACCAGAAAAAATTCTTAGAGTGCACACAGTCTTGCAACTAGAGGGGGGGGGGATCTACGAATTATGTTTTGTGTACCAGGTAACATAAATAAACTCCAGTTGCAGAGCTGGTTGCACATGAATAACACCTAATGTGTGTTGATTAGCAGTCATACAGAGAACTTAAAGAAGCCTGGCAGCTTCGTACAAAAGAAGCTAACATTCTAATTTATTTCAGTGGGTGTAGACTTATTTTTAACAAACTATCAAAACTAAAGTTAGTTAATTGAAATGGTTACCAAATCTTCAACTTATTTTCCAGCAATATTGTGAAGTGAATAAAATTGATATTCATTTTTTATGATGATTAATTAATATAGTGGCAGGATAATTAATACAACAGAATAAAAAATACATTTTTGTAAATGATTCATTACTGATAGTAATATTGGGCCATGTTTTGCACTTAGTTTTTCTTTTAGATGACAATCTTTATAACTTAAGATTGCATATGATGCAATAATTTAATAGTTTTGCTTTTAAATTAATTTTTAAAGAAATTCTGAGGACCATATGACAATTATCTGCGTTACTATTAAAGCTATAGCAGATAATGTATGTGTTATGTTTAGTAATAGATATTACCAGAGTTATAAATTTAGTTACCAGATAATCAATGATACAACAATAATATTAGCTGAAGTAATTTGTTTCATTTATGCAACCTAAAATATTTTGCTTGGTAACACTAGGCAGACCCCCACTTTCTGAAGTAATTACAGGTGTTACTAAACAGGATAGCCCAAAACCCAAACCCACCTGTGTTTTGTTCATACAGTTGTGTTATTGTATTCCCATTAAGTATTAAAATTATTTTTATAAAATTTGGATTTTTTTTTTATCAAATGAGTAATGCAACTGGAGACGATCCAGAATATTATATTCATACCTCTGACACAAAAGTAAATCAGGAAATAATTACAATAAACTTAAAAACTTTTTTTTTTTTTAACGTATTGATTTTCGTTGAGTTGTAATTGAATGTATTTTTTAAGCGGTCAGAAATACTGATCATATATATTCAAAATATAAACAGCTTAGGAAATGAAGTTGAATCATTTTTACTTTCCGAACATGTACCGTGTAAGGAAAGTATTTTAATCATGAAAAATTTCGACTTCGAGATTTTGATGTATTGACACGTTTTGAGGTCTTCTGAATTCATTTATGCTGTTTTTACAAGATGTATGTATGAGTGTATGTGAGTGAACATGATAGCTCCTAAACAGATCATTCGATTGAGCTCAAATTGGACATATATGTTATAAACCACCGTCAGTGGCGGATCCAGAAATTCTCTTTTGGGAGGGGCTAAATTTTGAAAAAAAGCTTATTTCACACAACAAAATATACAATGAAGCAAAATTTTAGTCTAAATCATGTAAAAAACTTTTGGGAGGGGCTAAGTGATTAAAAAAGATCACTTTACATATTCAAAGTGCATAACGAAGCAGAATGTTACCCTTTAGCTATCTCTTTTGGGGGGCTGAAGCCCCCTAGCCCCTCCCCTGAATCCGCTACTGACCACCGTTGCAAGACCGGTATTGATTTTGGTGTATATAGGACTTATAGTTTTTCTACAGGGCTACGACAAAGATTTCTTTTACATTATGGCCTATGGGGGATAATTCTTGAAAGTGTACCATCGTTTAAATGGTGCATTCGATTGAGCTCACTCCAGATTTTTTATTTCTTTGTATGGAATATATGGAAATGTAATCCCCAAAAATATAAGGGGCCAAATTTTGACAAAAAAACGAATTTTACTACCTCTAAATTTAATTTTTAAGAATTTTTTCACTGAATCTCATCGTAAACTAACATGCATGTACAACCCATTTTGACCAGTTTTTTCCATGCCATCTGTATGTACGAATGTATGTACAGATGGCGTACTCGCATATCTCAAAAACTATTGACAGTAGAATGTTGAAACTTTATATTTAGGATTGTTATAACATGGAGTTGTGCACCTCCCCTTTCGGTCCCATTCGACTGGATAGTTTATCTACAGAGCTGCCCAAAAGATTTTCAATACATTACGCTCTGTGGGCAGAAATTCATTAAAGCGTATTTTAGAGGTATTAGGCTGTTTCAAACGACTCAGAAGTGATATATACTGTTAAGGGTTACAAATGAATTCCTCCATCGAAAAAAGTGTCTTTATCATGTATAGTTCTGCTACAGGAACATTCAAAAGATTTCCAATACATTATGGTCAATGGCAATTTTAGGAACATTCATCCATTTCAAGCACAATACCATCGTACCATATAGTTAGGTAATGGCCAGACCACGGTCACATGCCGTCCTCAAGTATTATGCCAAAAGTCGCCAAGCTTGGCGACTTTTGGTGTACATATGTATGTATTTAACTCTCAAATCTCAAAAACTGTTAATCATAGAATGTTGAAATTTCATATATAAGATTGTTGTGCATCTCGATTTTTGGTTCCAATCTACTGGAGAGTTTAATTACAGGACCACCCAAAAGAATTTCAATACATTATGGACATCTTCAATATATTACATCAGTATAGTCAGTCATGTTTTGGTCCATGCCCAAAATCTCGCCATTTGTCGGCGATCTTGGCGAGTTTTACCGAACCCAGAAAGCACATAAGCTTAAATCAAGCTTGACATTTCCTTGAATTTGACGTGTTAATGCAAGCTTGATTTTAGCTTTCAAAGTGCACAGTGATGGCGCCATCTGTGAAAGAGAATGGACATTAATTGTCTAGCGTCCTCAAATTTGCTGAAAGTTCGTAAAAGATGTGTTTTATTTTATTACTAGTGCCATATTACCGGCAGTGCAAATGGGGCAACTGCCCAGGGCCTACAGATTTTAGGGCCCAAAAATCTTACACTTTTGTAGTTTTAAAATAAAATTACAAAGGATTAAAAAAAAATTCAGAAGTTAAATAATTTTTTTAATTATAAAGTATGAACAATGAAAATAATTCAAATTTACATTTGTATAAATTAATTTAAACTTATTTTTAATTCTTCGAAATGCTCTATATCGATATAGCATACCAATATGTAGGAAAATAACTAACCACATTTGTAAAGAGAATTTTTAGTGTTAAAAAATATCAAAATTTTTCAATTATTTGTTATTTTAAGAAATATTTACAAAAATGACTAAAGCATACCTGCCAACCTGGGAAAATTAACATCAGTAAAATCTTGTGCTCATTTCAGTAAATTCCCATCTCATATCAGTAAAACTAAGTTCATTTTTTGTTAATAACTAGTGCTCTTGTTACCACTTGTTAAACTAAGTTTATTTATTGTCAAAATGCTCTTTAATTTAATTTTTAATATAATTTTCATTCACAACAGAACCTGCTCTACTTAATGAAGTTTTTTTTTTCCTTCCTGGCTGATTTCCGGTGGGGGGGGGTTAAAAATTTAAATTTAAAATAGGAATAACTTTTTATTCTTACGGAATTGGAGCTTTAACCTGTTCAGGACCGGCGAAAGGAGAAAGAAGCGCTTCCCCAGGCCCGCGCACTCAAAGAGACTACGCACGCACGGGACCGGTATGATATTTGAAATGATATTTGAGGTTTAATAAAAAAAAAGCTCGGAACCGAAAGTGCAAATTGAAGGTCAAAGCTCTCTGGAATGATATTTGAAAATGTAACAGACTTCAACCGCCATCTAGTGCCGTTTAAAAATTCAAATAAAACGTTCCAATCTGAAATCACGTCTGTGTGATGATGGGCCGGCTGGCACGGAAACACTGATAACAAATACGATATCGCGGGCCGTGAGGGAAGAATCGTCTGATCACATATACGCGATCACGGTCCTGAACAGGTTAAATGAAAGAGGGGGATAATTCGATTACCGGGTGTCCTCGCCAAGCGCCGATGTGTCGCCAAGCTTGGAGTTTGGTCGAAAGTTTGTTTACTTTAGCCTTAGAGTCAGATGTCCGTTGTAACCTGTGTAGATTCAGTTGAGGTGTTGGATGATGCTGTAGTTTGATGAAAAAACGCTCGGTGGGTTCATTAAACGATACCAGGATGTTTGGTAAAGGGATTTTGTGATTGGTTAAGGCAATTTAACTGTAATCGGTAAACGGAGGTTTTAAAACGAGGAAAATTGAAATCTGTGAATCAGTTCTTGTTTTTTGTTATTTTTGTTTGGTGTGTGGTTAGTATATATTGGTTTTGTGTTTAGTTAGTAAAAGAAAGCGTTTTGGTGTTATGTTATTAGCTGTTGTGCGTTTTGGATATTTTTCAGGAGTTTCTTTAGATAAAGGTAAGTGTTTTTTTAAGAATTTTTGCAATTGCTTAAGGTTTTCAATGTGAATTGTAAATGTGTATAAGTAGGTTATTTAATCCACCGATGTTGTTTTGAGTTGAAAACGGGCCGGTGTTTGCCCAGTTTACATTAGCTGTATGAGTAGGTTGCTTAATTCACTGTTGTTTTTTAGTTAAAAACGGTTTACTGGTTGCGTAGTTTACATAGCTGTACAACTAGGTTGGTGAATCCACTGAGGTTTTTTTAGTTAAAAACGGACCACTGGTTGCCGAGTTTACATAGCTGTACAACTAGGTTGCTGAATCCACTGAGGTTTAATTAAAACATATAAAACATTATTTAATACGGCGGATTTAATAGTTAAAAGTTTTTATTTGGGAATACCTTATTCCCCCGTACACGATATATATTTCGGTTACACACATAACCATCTTCAGTCGTTTCTGGATCTCTCACTAATGGCGGCTTCTTTTTATATCTTCTTCGTTCTTCTTCTTGAAAGTTCGGTGAATGACGTCATCCCATGATTGGTCGATTGTATGAAGCGCATCGTTGATGCTGCCATCTGTCGTCATTATTTCTAAGCTCTCACGAATGTAGCTCTCACGAAAAAATTGCTACATCGGCGTTACAAAAAGGAAAATTAAAGAGCAAAAAAACGAACATTTTAAAGACATTAACCTCCAGAAACAAAGTACCGCTCTGGCCCGTCTTGCTTTGAAAGAGCCCATTACCATTGATTTTAAAAATATTAAAAAAATAGCCAACTTTAAAAATAGTATATATGCCTACATTCGTGAGAGCTTAGAAATAATGACGACAGATGGCAGCATCAACGATGCGCTTCATACAATCGACCAATCATGGGATGACGTCATTCACCGAACTTTCAAGAAGAAGAACGAAGAAGATATAAAAAGAAGCCGCCATTAGTGAGAGATCCAGAAACGACTGAAGATGGTTATGTGTGTAACCGAAATATATATCGTGTACGGGGGAATAAGGTATTCCCAAATAAAAACTTTTAACCACTGAGGTTTTTTTAGTTAAAAACGGTCCACTGGTTGCATAGTTTACATAGCTGTACAACTAGGTTGCTGAATCCACTGAGGTTTTTTTAGTGAAAAACGGTCCACTGGTTGCATAGTTTACATAGCTGTAGAACTAGATTGCTTAATATTCTGAAATTTTTTTAGTTAAAAGTGGTTTACTGTTTACTCATTTTTAATTGCCTGTTACTGAATTTGCTGACAATTTTTAGTGTTAAGTATGGATGGTGTATTTTGTTTTATTGTTTTTTTTTTTTTTAAGTGGAATATCTGTGTAATTTTAATGTGTTAAAGTAATTTGTATTTCCTGACAGTGCTCAACAAGTTGTATTATTTTATCGTATTCTAAAATGGTGTTTCACACGTGAAAAATTTGGCGACAAAAAAAAGCGCCAAGTAGCGGGTGTTGGCGAGAAAAAAAAGTCGCCAAAAATAGGCGACACCCGGTAACTGAATTACTCCCTGAAAGAGTACTAAAGGAAAAATATTTACTTTCAAGAGGGATGGAAAAAGATTCTGCCCTATTCAATGCTTTTTTTTTCCTTTATTGGTTTCTTTGAGAGATGAGGGGGAGGGGAGGTAAAAAATTACATTTAAAATCAAAATAGGAATCAATTTTTATTCTTACAGTATTGGACATTTAAATAAACGAGTGTTGAAGGGAAAGTATATATTCTCTGGACGGATGGAAAAAGATTGCACTGAAAAAAATTGAGAACTTCGAAAATCGCCAAACAATCCGTAAAATGACTCGTCATATCCGTACATCAGTAAATTAACACTAAAATCCGTATATTTTACGGATAATCCGTAAAAGTTGGCAGGTATGCTAAAGTGTTTGTATTCCATACATGTTAGCAACTGTGATATAGCATTTCAAAGTAACGTTTAACTATCTGTTTCTTTGATTTCAGATTACTTAACACAAAATTTGTGTTAAGTAAGTAAACCCATTCTATATTTCCAAATATAGAAATTCTTCAAAATAAAATACAATTATACTACGAAATTGATTTCAAAATCAGTCGTTTGTCTCGATTTTGGCCAGCAGTATTGCTCATGAGTATTGCGGTACTGAAAGTTTTAAAACGTGTGCTGCTCTCATGTTTATATTATGTTTATTTCCCTATTAGTAGAGTCTCTAAATCACACATAACATTATTTTAATTTTGATGCATCCCATGGAAAAATAAAAGAAACAAATAGCACATCGCCCACTTATCAATCTGGCGAGAAAACGGCGTGATAAGTCACTTCAAACTTTAGTCATATCTGCGTGAAGCTTAGTAGCTGAACGGATAGCGAGCTCGACTCCCAACCGAAAGGTCCCGGGTTCTATTCCAGCCATGAACACTTGATGGAAACAGATTAAATTAAATTGAAATTTCAGCATAGAGGTGGAAAATGCGTGGCAATGTAAAATATGTGGGGCGAGTTCGCCGACTGGCGCCCGGTGTATTTAGGAAATTTTTTTAAGCTTGAATTGTAAAGCTTAATGCAAGCCGGGCAAGTGTAAACTAGAACACTTGATTCAAGCTTGCATTAAGCTTACACGCTTGAAATTTTCAAGCTTATTGACTTGATAAATCAAGCTTGCAGCAAGTTTGATGCAAGTTTGCTGTGCTGTCTGGGAAGTATCGCCAAATTTGGCGATAGTCAGTCATTTGGTCCATGCCCAAAATATCGCCATTTGTCATCGTCCTTGGCGAGTTTTGGCGAAATATCGCCAAATTTAGCGATAGTCTTTGGTCCATGTCTATATATCGCTATTTGTCATCGTCCTTGGCGAGTTTTGGAGAAATATCGTCAAATTTAGCGATAGTCAGTCATTGTTTTATCCATGCCTAAAATCTCGTAATTTGTCGTCGACCTTGGCGAGTTTTGCCGAAATGTCGCCAAATTTGGCGCAAAAATTATTTCGCATAACTAAAGCTTTTAACCGTAGAACTTTGAGATTGTGTATTTAGAACTCTTGTAACATCTAACTGTGCATCTCATTTTTGATTTCAATCAACTGGGCAATTTATTTACAGGGTCACCTAAATGACTTCAAATACATGAAGGTGTATGGATATATTCAATTCATTGAAAGTCTGTGGTCAATTACTACTTTGGCTATCCCCAATATCTCGCAAACTAACTCAAGCCTTTTCAGCTTTTGGTGAAATATCGCCAAATTAAGTGTCAGAAGCAAATCTTTAAAATTGAACTCAGCTTGGCGATATCGAAATATTTGGCTAGAAATCGCTCAACCTTACTGCAGTATTTTATCTCAAAATAAGTTTAGATGAAGTGCGCCGAACAGTAGCGTAGCCAGGATTTTATTTTGGGGGGGGGTATCAAATTGTAAGCTAAGTAAAGTGTCCCATTTCGAAGGGGGGCTGCAGCCCCCCCCCTCGATACAGATCGTAGTGATGAGCGAAGAAAAAAAGTCTTTTAAACGGAATAGCAAATGGAAATAGATCTGATTGAAAGTGTTAGTAAAATTCTGCATTATCCTTTCGAGATCCCACATATTTAAAAAGGTGGCTGAGGCGATATACTACCTATTAATTGCATGGTCTACCAATCGCCAATTCGGCGAATCTCTGAGCGCAGCCGAGTTTGTTTATTATGGCAACCCTGCATGCTCATATACTTGCCGGAACGAGTTTCTGCAACTGGTTGCGGCAGCCAAATTGCTCGAAATTTTGTTCGTGTAATAAGGCTTTTAGTCTAAATTAAGGTGACAATAAGTCCCCAATTCTTTTTTCGATTTGTCCTCAAAATGTAAAAGAGCAATTTGAGACGATTTTTAATTATTAAATTGTTAATTATTTTATTAATTATATAATGTCCCCAATTTTGTTTCAGAATTGGGAACTTGTCCTCAATTCTACTTTCAAAAATATGGTCACCTTAGTCAAATAAATTCGCAATGTTTGCGATTTTTGAAAGTATTTTACTTAAAACCATAAAATTTCCATCTTTTGACCCATCCATAGGCGCACCCACGGAAGTTTTTAAATAAATGCTTACAGTTAGTTATACCGTTACACACGGTAACAACGTCGCTCAAAAGATCAGATAATTATTTATGACTCTATAATGAGTTACTTTGCTTGTGTTCTATGGGACAGTCAAGTGATACCGAATATTTTGACGTTATAAGAGAGTTGTAACTAACCGAGGTCACTATGACCGAGTTCAGCAGTATTTGTATGTAGCCCCCCCCCCCGTCACATGACGTCACAATGACGTCACATTGGAAGTCACGGTCATCAGGCTTTGAAGGGAAAGTTACGATTTCAGTTCGTTTAAAACAGTTTTTCAGATAACATAGTTTAATTTTTTTCATTAAATGATCGTCTGCATGCAGCATTGATATAAGAGAGTCTGTTTCAACAAAACGAAATTGTTCGAATACAAAAGGTTTCTGCGCGTTTCCAGCAGAGCATGGAATTCGATTTGGGTCTATAATAAAAATAATACGAAGTTAATTATTTTAGGTGGACGAGGATTAAATATATTGAGTGTAGCCATATTTTCGTCAAATGTTTTTTCTAGCGCCCATTGCTATTGCCTCCACCACGGGCTTTGACTTCTAGTTAGTAATAGTAATCTTTAATAGTCCAAAAAACTTCGCAATTCATGAGCATTTACCGGACGACTCGTTTTTAACCGCACACGCGTTTTCGAGGTACAGTCGCCTGCCTGCATAATTACATGAGCAATTTCGAAAAATCCCTAATTTATATAAAGGACAATGTTCAATACTTCTTCCAGACAGAGTTTCAAAGGAATGCGTTATCACCTGTAGGCGAATGTAATAATATTACCTATACCAATAGTTTCCTACCGGGGGGGGCGCAGAACGTCGGCAGGGAATGCGCAAGAAAAGCATGCAACGTGCAAGAGATAATGCACGTTTTAAAAGTCATATTATCTTATTTCTTTTATCTTATTTATTCTTATTATTTCTCCAAAACATACCTATTTTTGCGTAAATTTTATTTACACTTTACCGATAACATTATTTTGTGGAAAAGGCGACTAAATTTTTGTATCTTTGCCAGGAAAGGACAGCTCACGTCATTAAATGTGTCTTTCAGAGCTACATACGTCCTTCGCAGAGTTTCCCGCCACAATCATCATTATCAGAAGGTGTGATACTTCAGTGGTACCCTTCGGAAAGTACTAACGAGCGCCGAGAGGACTTTCGGAACTACGTATTTAACGTGCACGTACACTGCATGTGCACAGTGGTCTTTAGTGATAGGTCGGCATAGAGCCCACAACCTTCTGGTTACGAGTCTAACGCCTTAACCACTGTTCTACCACGGCCCCTCAACTAAATGTTCATTGTTGAAGAATAAAAAAAACTGTATCTATGCTGTGAAACATGAAAGAGTGGTGCGCGCCACCCCCCTAATTAAAACCAAACACACGCCCCTCCATAGTCGATTAGATAAGACACTAAGCATGGTGGATGGCTGGAGTGCGAAGGTCCAGGGTTCTGACCTACCGCTCGGCAGTGGATCTAACGGTCTGGAATTTCGGCCGATTTTCTCCC
Organism: Cheiracanthium punctorium; assembly: GCA_038373885.1. Taxonomy (NCBI): domain Eukaryota; kingdom Metazoa; phylum Arthropoda; class Arachnida; order Araneae; family Cheiracanthiidae; genus Cheiracanthium; species Cheiracanthium punctorium. The sequence goes on along the minus strand of JAWZYV010019923.1, from coordinate 3,064 downwards.
GACGTAACGTAAATACGCGTAAGAAGTTTCAGGGGTAAGAACCCCTGAAAATTTCTCTCCCAAGGCATCCCTCTAGGTAAATAACCCCGTGTCGATTTGCTTTAAGACACAATACACAATTCTTCACCACTTTAAGGATACCTATTCTACGAAATTCCTTGTTTCTTCTGAACAACAAGCTTCGTAACATTTCAATTTCAAATCTTTGTTAATTCATTGTTGTACTACAGTTTTCAGAACAAGTCTCACTTTCTTCTAAGAATTTTCTCTGCAGTCCAATATTGTCTTCGTTTTCTGCAGGAATTTCATTCGGTGAAATTGCCCTCCGTGATTTGTTAACCGTGGTGCTTTAAGCTAATTTCCAATGCATCAGCAACTTAATAAATTGTGACCGTCCCGAATAAGCCGCAATCTGGATAATCCGATCTCGGTTAATCGAAAGTCAACTGTATTTAAAAGTTACCCTCATTGTGAAATATAAGAATTAAAATACAGCGAAACTTCTCATAAAGGCCGCCCCTATTCGAGGGCCACCTTTATTAAGGGCTGATATTTTTAGGAACGAAATATTTCCCCATTGATATAATGTTAATTTTACTCTTATTAGAAGGCCACATATTCTCTGACTACCCCTCATAACCCCCCCCCACCCCCCACCTCCATGTGCCTGCCTTAAATCTTAAACAGGTGCATTGAATCCCTGAACTAAAAGATAAGAGTTCAGGAATTCCTTGCAAGAAAGAAGGGGAGGAATGAAGGACCAGGGGCCCTAGCACGATCTTCTCGGAAACCTTTCCGAAGCGGAAAAACAACCCTTTTCTCACTCATGACGTCACATTCCGAAAGGGCGTCAATTCGGTCTACCACGATGCTCTCGGGAACGTTCCGATATCGGAAACCCTGTCGGAAATTCCACTTTTTTTTCCCGGCACGGTAAACGCGAGTTAGAAGCTCTTTCCGCTTCGGATACAAGTCAGCGTGCGTGGTTATTTGTTCTGATGGTAGTTGTTTACATCAAAATAATGGCTCAGTTTTAATTGTAGCAACTGTTGCACAACAATAAGATGCTAGAAGAGTTCATAGGAATCGAAATTCGATTCCTAGGTGTAAATCCTTTGAATTAAGCGACGACGAACTTATCAACAATTTTCGGTTGAATAAATCATTAGCATTCCAACTGATTCAAGAGTTTAAAAAATATTTAGAGCCTAGAACAATTAGAATATAATAATGCTAATTTTTAATGATATTTAAAATTTATAAAATAACAGTCTGCTTACCTTTTGCCAAGCTTTCACATTTTTAATAAAACCTCCACTGCTGTTTAATTTTTGTGCTAGAGATTTCAAATCCTCATTTCGTTTGCTGCGCTCTATAAAAACTGCAAAAGTTGTTTTCATTTAAGTAATGATTTTCTTCCATTGCTTGGACGATAATTTCAATCTGATTTGTTTTTACTCGAATATTACCGTTTTTATTTTATAAGGAGGAGGCACAGCTTCAGGAAAATGCGGATTTCAATGAACTTTGGCATAATGGCCATGTGAATATACTTAGTGTAAAATAAAGTTTATAAAAGGTATTGAAAAACTGTCAGCACTTCATCAGAGGGTCGTTAAATCGGAAGGGTCCTAAAATTGTGAGTTGACTGTATATTTATTTATATATTTTTAAAATTTTATTTCTGCTATTCAAAGAATATATTTTTACAATTGATGATGCTTAAAAAATTAATACTCTTGCTGTTGCATCATGAACGGGTGACAATTAGGGAAAAAATAGTCTGTCTGACAAAAATTAATGTACCTTAAAGAAATATTGAGTTTTGTGGGTGTTAAAAGTGATTTATTTTGAAAGTGTAAAATCCTGATGAATTAATTACCAAGATTCGAGTATTTAAAAAAAAAAAAAAAATGTGCAGGAAAATATTGCGCAGCACGGGGTTCGATCACATAACGCCCTAGTAATAGTCCCGCGTCTTACCGATTCAGCCACCGAAGCGCAACGCACGCAACTTGCAATTAAAGTTTTTGTAAGACTTTTGGAATTCGAAAATCGATATTAATTTTTTTTTATTGTATTTGAGTACTGCGCATTAGTATCTTACACGTTGTATATTCACATGGTATAACACAGCCAGAGATCGACTAACAAAATAAGACAAGACGTGGTACCTATTTAAGTACTATGTCATAAACTTAAACTACGTGCTCGAATGCGGCAAAGAGTGCCTTGTTTTGATTGGTTGACAGCGTCCCCTTCCGATACTCTCGGAACAGGCATAAAAATTCTCACTTCCATTAGTCGAAACCATGGTGGTAGAGTCAAAATGAGGGTATCGGATATTTATCCGACGATTTTCAGTATCCGTGAGTGAGAACTATCCGTGACGGATGCTTTCCGATAAGATCGTGCTAGAGCTCCTGGAGCTCTAGCACGATCTTATCGGGGAGACAAACAGGTTTCCTCATACTTTGTTTGACCTTTAAACCTTTAGGGGTTTGGGTTGGTGGGAAAACTTGACCAGGAAACGCTAATAGAAATGATTATAAATAAACTAATATATCATTCTAAGGCATTAATAAATGATGTAAATTGAAGTAATTTGTTCCATAAAATAAAAGAATCTTTAGAAACCAAAATTGTCCATGAAAAAATTATGAAAAATAAAGAAACTTCAATAGAATTTTTTTTCAATCATGGATAGAGTTTGAAAATGTTAATAAACATTTTTTCTTTTTTCTTTTTTTTTTCACCTGTATATAGGTTCTGATTTCCTTATTATAGTTTTTTGTTGTTGTTGTCACACTTATTCAAGGGCTACTCTCATAAGGGCCAATTTTCAATGGAACGGCAGGTAGCCCTTACAGAGAGGTTTCACTGCATATTCAAAATGCATAATTACTCTGAAAGGGCTATTTTGAAATGGCACGTTTTTTCACCTGTTATATGTTATTAAAAAAAAAAAAAAAGAAAAAAGAGTCGGAGCCAGAACCTCACGAGAAGAACTCAACAGACAACTCTTTGTTATACTACCGTGTTTACTCGCGTAATAGTCGCACCC
>JAWZYV010019922.1:0-22852 GCA_038373885.1 Cheiracanthium punctorium | reverse complement strand
GTATTACTGTTTTATAGGATGCCTGAATGACACGAAAAGGGGCACCACTGAATATCTAATCATGTAATTATTCGTCCGAGTGGCATCGAATTTTATGGAATCGTTTTAATGGCGTGTTACAGCACGGGAAAAATATCTCAATAATCGGAAATTTAATTACAGAAAATGATCTGATCTCACAGATTTCAAATTAAAGGGACTTCGTTCCATTTGACCACAGTCCATAAACTTAGCTCATTATGTTCTAATACGGCTCATAAAACTGATGACTTTTCCGCACAGTGGGTAAAACTAATAACCTAATTTAGATATATAAGCTTAGAACGTTACATACAACTGCGAATGTCACGTAGAGCTTATTGTTCACCATGATTAAGTACCGTCTTCTCATAAATAAAAATGATTTTCCTAAGCCTCTAAGTGTAATTCAGTGTCACACTTACCCAACTGATACAAAAAAAAACAAGTAAAATTAGCGATACCGAAGACATCAATTAAAGAACAGTTTCCAACACGACCTTATTAGGCTGACCAGTGTACTTCTTAGCAGTGGCTGCTAGTACATAGTGAAATTGAGACTTCAGCACCCTCATTTTAACAATAACTACAATTTTTTTTCTTTGATCTTGAACTTTACACAATCCGTAAGCGTGAAGTCAGTGTCAGAGACTGCAATTCCCAATTCGACTGGCGTTTGCAATCACAATCCAAAAATCCCTTTGCCAATCTCTTGAATTATGCGTATTAGATCTAGACGCGGATTGCTTTTCACATGGATAATTAATAATACGCTGTGTGTTCTAGAGTCGGCGAACCAGACAATCTCTATGTCTGCACAGGTAATTGAACAACAACAAAAGTTATTGGGTTGTAACGAAAGTTTCTCGCCACTACAAATATCGTCTGCAAACAGTTCACGTTGGTGTGTTTGATCCTATTTTGTCAAACAATATATGTCATTTGAAAGAAAGATACTTGCTTTAGTACACTGTGTTGTTAAAAAATACCGTTATCATTAAGTACAGGGTGTCTGAAATGGAACTATCACGTTACTGGATTATAACCATCATTTACTTCCAGTTCTGTTGCAAAAAGTTCCACAGAATGTCAAAGAATTATGTGTGTAATTAAGATTCTACTGTTGTATCATATGACACTGTGAAGGTTTGATACTGAAAGTTACAAAACGGGGTCTATGATATTCAAGTTGCAGAGCTCTCTGGCTGGCCTACTGATGTTGATGAGGGCCACCTGCGAGAACTTGTAGAAGATCAGTATTTAACCACTTGAGAGCTAGCTAAAGAATTAGATATTAATGCCATGCCCATTAGCCATGCTATGCATCTCAGAAACTTCATGTACAAGCTCAATTTCTGGGTGCCGCAGGAGCTGACTCAAGCAGATAAGGCGGAGAACTTTCGTTACAACCTGATATATACCCACAAGCATTGTGAAACTGAAAGTTTTAGAAACGTGCTCTTTCTTTTTTATGTATTTAGACTGAGCCGCAGCAGCGAGTGGCCGGGTACAACTTTTTGAACTAAAAATGAATGAGATATGAGCTTCTAAAATCCCCCTTCATCTATGTTAATATATTTTTTTCATACTTTAATTCATATCTCATTTAATATCGATACTAAGAAGCTGATTTTTAGTTGTACTGTTAGAACTAAGCGACTCAAACATAAATTACTATTATTACAAATTTTTAATAAACTATTAATATGAATTATGAATAATTAAATTAATATTCCAAAAATTATGAATAGCGATTTAGCCAAATTTAGACGGAAGTAGATCCAGAAAGTAAGTTTACATGGCTGTGCGAAATTTCAAATGTGTTCAGCATTGAAAATGTGTTTAATAAAAACTTCGCTCTGTTGTATTTCGAAAAAAAAATCTCATAAATTGAAAACAGAACGCATAAAATAATTTACTTCTGCAGACATTAAATCTGTGATGTAAATCTACTTCCTTCAGGGGCGTAGCCAAGAGAGGGTTAGGGGTCATAACTCTCCCCCCATGAGGAATTTTTTGCCATACAAAATGTATATTCTTCACTACATTATCACACACAGGTATACATATAGGTATACATATATATGAGTTGTAGTAGTCGTAACCCCCCCCCCCCCCCAAAAAAAAAAAAAAATATTCTGGCTACGCCCCTGTTCATTTAATGTTTTATTATTTATTATTATTTTTTTGTTTCTTGCCTGCCACTTAGAGTTCTCGGGTTTAGGCAAACTCACATTTCTTTCAGTAGGCTTTATTGAAATAGAAAAGTATATTAAAGGTTAGGAATTAAAAACACTATACAGAGTGTCTCAAAAAGGTGGTAAATTAAAGGTTGTTAAAGCTTTAACACTTTATTTATTAGAGATAAATGGACAATGAAAATTGAAAAAAAAAACATTCAAAATAAGGTAAGTAAAAAGACTGTGTTAAAGAAAAAATTCATTCGTTAATTTTCAAAAAGTTACACTTTTTAAATTTGAGTACGCCCCCACCCCCCACATACAAAAAAATTGCAATTTAGTAAACTGTACTTCATACACTAATGAAGCGATGTGCAAAATTTCAGCCTTTCATCATAAAACGCCTCAGAGATATCTTTAACAATACTACATACATGAATTCGAATATAAATGTTTATTACTAAGCGTGAAAAATATGTTATTTTTTATTTTCTATACGACCCCTTAAATGCAATCCTACGACGTGATTTTTTTTTCCTTTTCCAGAGTCATTAAAAGAGACTATACATGAATTCGAATGTAAACGTTTATTACTAAGCGTGAAAAAATGTGTTATTTTTAATTTTCTGTACGACCCCTTTAAATGCAATCCTACGACGTGATTTTTTCCCCTTTTCCAGTGCCATTGAAAAGGGCTATACATGAATTCGAATGTAAACGTTTATTACTAAGCGTGAAAATATATGTTATTTTTTATTTTCTGTACGGCCCCTTAAATGCAATCCTACGACGTGATTTTTTTTCCCTTTTCCAGAGCCATTGAAAAGGGCTATACATGAATTCGAATGTAAACGATTATTACTAAGCGTGAAAAAATATGTTATTTTTTATTTTCTGTACGACCCCTTAAATGCGATCCTACGGCGTGATTTCCCCCCCCTTTTCCAGAGCCATTGAAAAGGGCTATACATGAATTCGAATGTAAACGTTTATTACTAAGCATGAAAAAATATGTTATTTTTTATTTTCTGTACGACCCCTTAAATGCAATCCTACGACGTGATTTCCCCCCCCCCCCCCCCTTTTCCAGAGCCATTGAAAAGAGCTATACATGAATTCGAATGTAAACGTTTATTACTAAGCGTGAAAAAATGTGTTATTTTTAATTTTCTGTACGACCCCTTAAATCCAATCCTACGACGTGATTTTTCTTTCCTTTTCTAGAGTTATTGAAAAATGGTTTAAGTCAGTAGGCATTTATCTTCATACCTCTGATACTTTTCAGGATATATTTTCCAAATTTTGTACTCATTCACCTCATTAGTGTATGGGTCACATTTTACAAATTGGGAATCTCTCTCTTTTTTTTTCTTTTTTTACTGCGGTCGTAGACAAATTTAAAAAGATAGGCTCTTTGAAAATTAACGAGAAGAACATTTGCTTAACGTAATCCTTTTTCTTATCTTATTTTGAACATTTTTCAATTTACACTGCTCACTTATCTCTAATAAGTAACAAATAAAGCCTGTTACCACCTTTTTGGGACACTGTGTATATCTATATAAACGGTGAAAATACCACAAAATAAACTTTGATATTTTTTCAAAAATTGTGCCATTTTCGTAGGAATAGCGGAAGTATAGATAGTAAAATGCAGTTTTTTCCATCAGTAATAAGATGAAGTAAAGTTGAAATGTATTTTTGTTCTTCAGAAAAGTGAAAAGTGTACTTAAAATTGGGTAAAAAATATCCGAGTTCGGTAATAACACATCTAAGGTGCTGAAATGATTATTTGCGCCACAGAAGAAATTTGTAAAAGTAGCTTCTTACAACACTTCAATAAATTACCAATTTAAGAGTTTCGATATAAAAATGTAGTACCTATTTTATCGCATTACCTAATTTATAAGAATGTTTTTAAAAATATATGTTTGGATAGAATATTAGGTGAATTGTGTAAGTTTTCGATAAGTGAAATATGTCGTTATTTTATCTATCTATCTGTATAATATTATAAACTATCTATGAGAGTTTAAAATGAAAGTAGTTTAATATATTAATGTGAAATATTCATAAATGTCTATCTAGATTAAAAAAAAATAATACATGTTATTCTCAACTCGCGATGGTTGGTCTAACCAATGTTTAACCTGAAATATGAAAGCGTATGAAATACATAAGTATTTTTTAAGTAGTATGTTTGTTTCTTTATAGATTAACATTTAACATAATACTAGGAGAAAACAGTTTTTGTTTGTATTCTGGTTCTAAATAGTCAATTCTTGCTAATTTTGGGTCGCAAAAAACGAAAATATAAATGAAATTCTTATATTAACTCTTGTTTTCAAGATGCACAAAAGCCCCTTGGAGAAAAATACACAACAGCCTACCCAAAGGTAAATGGAAAAAAAAAAATTATAATATTTAATAATAATGCAAAAGATCAAGTGTCACTAATAAATGTTAATTTTTCAAGCAGGGGTTAATTTAAGTTTATTTCTGTGAACGTTTTCATTAGGCCTGCCTCTTGTACGTCAAAGACGGAGCATCTCTTGTAATAGTATAAGCTGTAGTCAACCAGCATTGATTTATCCAACGACCTTTATATCTGCGTTCTATTGTAGAGATATCTTGATGAAACCTTTCAACATGTTCATCGTTTACAGCTTTACAGTTTTTACGGAAAAAATCCAGATTGAAGAAAAGTAAAGTAAAGTATCAGTAGCATATTAAATACAAGGTCTCAGAGCTTTGTAGGAGTTTTTTTACCAAGTGCTCATAGTTTTCGCCTTTTTTTGTTGTCTAGAAATCCTCGTACCGTACCTTTAAGGGATTCCTAGGCTACTTACATTTTCCCCTCCAACATTTTATCAAAAGCAAGGTTCTTTATAATTGTGCATATATGAAAGCCCACAGATTCTATCCTTAACCTTTTGCTTCACTCAACCTTGGCAATTCTGTTATAAGGTATTGCGTACCCTCTCCATCCTAGTTCACGGAATCCACAAAGTTCATAATTATTACCCGCTTACTATGTACTGGTGAAGGCAGAATCAGGATGTTATGTGGATCTAGCAGAAACTCATTTTCAAAATTTCTCTCCCCGGCATTCAGATTTCTTGAGGTCATTTATATTTTAAGTAGTGAGATTTTCTATCTCGAGAGTTCATTAAACACTGAAAACAGCAATACTTAGTATAGACTACTTATTTTTAGTATAGAATAACTTCATTCCAAGGAGTACGGCAATAGCTTTTAAGTCCCCATGGATCTGTCATTTGTGATCCTCGTATTTAATTGGCTCTAGAAGTATTATCACATTCCTCGAAGTCTCCTTCACGTAAACGGAATGTCCAACTATGTTTGAAAGAGTCTACAAACAGCCTCCACTTAAATAATGAGTTATATTTAGGGAACTAGGGGCGGCAACATTTAATAAATACAGATGAAATATTATTTATAACTCAAGTTCAACTGCATGTATTCCTCCAAATTATAAAATCACAGTCTTTCTTTAAGTCCTGTTCAGCTTTTAAAGAAAACAATTTTAGTTCTAAGATCCATATTTTAAATTTCATCTAAAGTGAGAAAATTAGTTTTCTTTTTTCCAGTACACAGATGAGCCATCACATGATGCAGCCCCATTATACTTATTTTCATTCTGACATTTATTAAAATATGAAGTGCCAACAAAAGGAAAATGAAACATCATTATCCCAGAAAACTGCAAAACAAATTTCAACGTGGAAACATATATTCGAATAATGCACCGCTTCTGAAAGAACAGATAGACGATGAAACTGTCTGTACGTTCACAAAAAGAGTATGATCACAACTTAATATAACTTAGAGCTACGAGAAATGTAGATGCATGAATATATGAAGTTCTTTAAGTGGTTTAGTTGCGCAAAGTAGGTAAAACTTTGTTTTAGGATAGCAAAATTTATTGAAGATCCTGCATGTAATATGGTTATCGACAACCTATATTTTGCAATGCTTAGATAAAATTTGTCTTTTAAGTATGTGTATTTTTATGTACACTGTTAAACGCATAATTTTTTTAGAATTAGAAATTCTAAACCTGAACCATTTAGCTTATTTCAAATGAGTTTTCTACAATTTTAATATTTTTAAACAGTTAAAGTATTTTCGTTAAATTGTGGATTTTAAAATCATCAAAGTAACTTAAAGAATCTTAATTTTAAGTAATTTTTATAAGTACTTTAAGTATTTAGCACAAACACGCATACATGCATATTTATGTATATGCATACATAGATATCTGTACAACTTTGAACAATCACACTACAAAATCCTTATAATACACATTTTAATAATAATAATAATAAAATTTTTAGTCAAAAGACATTAACGGAAAAATGAAAATAGGAGAATACTTTCAAGGTAGTTTATACAGTGTAGTAGTCATTAAATGTCTCTTATGAACGCCGTATTCAAGCTATTTTTTATATATATTTTCAATTGCGGGAAACATACAAATAAGAACCAAAGAAACGCAAAAATACGCGAGCAAGAACACAAAAAATGCATGACACGTTTCGCCTATAAGATTCATATGATCCAAAGTACCGACCACGCATGTCTGAGAAAATAAGAACAGGACAGCAGGGAAGGTGGCCTAAGTCCGTATCTTCCTCCAGATTTAGAGAGCTTGCACTTGAAGCTCTTAATTATTTCAATTCTGAAAATATGTTTACTCATAGAATCATGCCGGTTTAAAAGTCTGAAAAGAGCCATTTCTTTGAACCTAGGCTCATCTGGGATGATGAGCATAGAATTCCACTAGGGACAAAAGGAGATCAGTAACCTAAGTGCCGACTTTGAATGTGATAAAATGTCTGATCTTGAGAAAGGTTGGGTCCGAAGACCTTGCACCTGAAATAAGGCAATTGGTACCGCCTCAACCTCGTCATCATCGGATGATGCAAATCGGCCAAAGGAGGAGTATAGGCTTGGAAAAGGTCATTGCATCTTGCAAGGGAAACAGGTGAACGGAATTACAACTCTTTTCTGCAAGTTACGTTCAGACAGCCTGTGTGTGCTCCCTGGGTAATGGTCCTTTGCTAAACAAAAAAATCCGGTTAATTTGATAAATATCGAAATAATTGTTACATTTACCAAATGATGCCGGATATTGTAAAATTAAAAAAAGATTTAAATTAGAAAACGTAATTCATTTCATCAATGTGCAAGGAAATCTTGAGAATTTATGTTTACAAATTTCATACTTAATTTTTCAAGAAAGAGCCTGTAAAAAATTGCGTATCTATCATTTTTATTGAAATAAAAGAGCATAATGTAATTTCCGATTCGCTTGCCTTCAGAGTTTATACCCACTAAAGCTCCAAATTGGTAAATTTTAAATTGCCATTATTTCTTTTTAAGAATTTCATGATAAAAACAATAAATTAATACACCCAAATCCGAGAAATACCATATTTTAAAGCTCCCTTAAAACTTTCTACGTAAAATAAATTCTCATCTGAAAGTTTTATATAAATAAATAGAGATTTTCTCGATTTCGAAAAAACATAAAACTTGATTCAGTTTGAAAAGACAATATAATTTAAGTGTTACTGAAAGGATATTGTTTTTGTGGAGTATAAATGTATTTTCTTCATATTCTTTTTTTCGTGCACATATGGAGGCTCTTTATGTGACCTATCATATTTCTTTATAGAACGATTCTACAGGAAAAGAACTACGAGGAAGTAGAGATAAAAGTTTCACAAAAAGGAAAAACAATAAAAGGATTTTTGATGCGTTGTTTAAAAAGTGTGCCATTTCGAAGTTAGGATGACAAATTAAATCTGTATTTTAAAGCATTAAGGATGAACTATCAAAATATGTTGATTTATTTGAAGAGCTTTTTTTATGAATAGCTCTTTGTAAATTAAAAAATAATACTCGTTTATCACGTCCAGTTTTTCACAATGCAATATTTTGCTTTTCTGAGAAAGCAAGTCTGGTTATTTCGGGATAAGCAAGTAAGCAAGTTTAAGAATTTTTTTTAAATAGTGACATTAAAAAAATTAAGAAGCTGTTAATTATATTTTAATGTAGTAGTTTACAGCCATTAAATAACTGTGAAAGTTCAAATTATAGGTGTAAAACAACTAAAATAGACCTAATTACTTCCTTGTACGTAGTATACGGAAGTAATGTGATCCCGAAAAATTTTGGGGGCCAAATTTCGACAAAAAAACCGATTTTGACTACCTCTAAATTGAATTAAAAAATTTTTTTCGATGCATCTCATCGTAGGCTATCATGCACGATCATATTAATGCGTCTGCAACTCATTTTGACCAGCGGCGAGTCTATTGTGGCCAGTTTTTCCATGCCGTCTGTACGTACGTACGTATGTATGTAACTCGCATATCTCAAAAACTATTGGTCGTAGAATGTTGAGATTTGATATTTAGGATTGCTCTATGATCTAGTTATGCACCTCCCTTTTTGGTGACAATCGAATGGATAGTTTATGTACAGGACCGCCCAAAAGATTCGAAATGCATTACGCTCTATGGGCCGAAATTCATTAAACTCGCCTAAGCGTAGAATGTCGAAACTTCATATTTTGGATATTTGTAACATCTAGTTGTGCACCTCCCCTTTTGGTTCCATTCGACTGGATAGTTTATCTACAGGACTGCCCAAAACATTCGAAATACATTACGCTCAATGGGCCGAAATTCATTAAACTCGCATATCTCAAAAACTATTAGGCGTAGAATGTTGAAACTTTATATTTAGGAACATTGTAACATCTAGTTGTGCACCTCCCCTTTCGGTTCCATTCGACTGGATAGTTTATCTACAGAACCGCCCAAAAGATTCTAAATACATTACGCTCTATGGGCCGAAATTCATCAAAGCGTTTTTTAGAGGTATTGGGCTATTTCAAACGACACAGAAGTGATATATGCTGTAAAGAGTTAGAAAATGAATTTCTCCATTAAAAAAAGTGTCTTTATCATTTATAGTTCAGCTACAGGAATACTCAAAAGATTTCCAATACATTACGGTCAATGGCAATTTTAGGGGCATTCATCCATTTCAAGCACAATGCCGTCCTACCACATAAGTTAGGTAATGGTCCGACCACGGTCACGTGACTCCCTCAAGAACTATCCAAAAGTCGCCAAGCTTGGCGACTTTTGGTGTACGTGTGTGCATATTTAACTCTCAAATCTCAAAAAATATTATGAAATTTCATATATAAGATTGTTGTAACATCTAGTTGTGCATCTCGATTTTTGGTTCCAATCTACTGGAGAGTTTATTTACTGAACCACCGAAAAGAATTTCAGTACTTTAATGTCTATGGACATCTTCAATATAATACAGCTGTAGACGGTCATTGTTTGGTACATGCCCAAAATCTCGCCGTCTGTCCTCGGCCTTGGCGAGTTTTGGCGAAATATCGCCAAATTTGGCGATATTCAGTTATTTGGTTAATGCCCAAAGTATCGCCATTTGTTATCGTTCTTGGCGAGTTTTGGCGAAATATCGCCATATTTGGCGATAATCTGGCATTGTTTGGTTCATGCTTAAAATCTCGCCAAATGTCGTAGAATTTGACGAGTTTCGCCGAAATATCGCCAAATTAGGCGCCAAAAATTATTTCGTATTTTGTATAACTGTAAAACTTTAACCCGTAGAATTTTGAACTTTTGTATTTAGAACTATTGTAATATCTAACTGTTTTCAATATCTTTTTTGACAGCAATCGACTGAGAATTTATTTACAGGGTTTGCCAAATGACTTTAAATACATTGAGGTGTATGAATGCATTCAATTCATTGAAAGCCTGTGGTCAATGACTACTTTGGCTATCCCCAAAATCTCGCAGACTATCTCGAGTTTGTCGGCTTTTGGTGAAATATCGCCAAATAAAGTGTCAGAAGGAAATCTTTCAAATTGAACTCAGCTTGGCGATATCGAAATATTTGGCTAGAAATCGCTAAATCTTACTATTATTGATATTTTATCTCTTTCAAACAAATAAGTTTAGAGGAAGTGCGTCGAAAATATTTTTGTTCTATTAGACGTGCAAGGAAGTCATGTGTTGGACACATCAGACTTTTTTTTAAATAGAGAATACTTGCTTCTAGAAGATGTTATTAATTTTCAAATCTAATATCTATTCAAATAAGATTCAACATTCTTTTTAACTATTACAAACTCTGCCGGTAGTCATACTGCAGGATGATTCATCTAATATTTAACATCTAGTATTTTTTTGTTCCATTCAGTATTTAAAACTAACCACAGTTTAGACGAAAGATTATAGCGAACTGCGCTTATACCACTGATTGCACTGATTGATGATATTGATGATTATAACGTACCACACATGCACACACATAAACCATCTAAATAATTAGAAAAAGATGAAGGTGATATTATTTTTTTAAAACTGAAATATTAGTAAAACTAAGACGATTTTTTTTCCATTCCACTCAAGGACTGTGACGGTGATAATAGTTGCAGACTTTAATTTAAGATTAAAATGCGTTGTACGATAATACAGGTTCGATACACTAGGTTGCAATACAAGAAAAAAACGTTAAAATACTCAAAACTACTTTATTTAAAAAAAAAAAAAACTATTGAAATATAAACTCATTACAACGGCTCAGTGAAATAAAAATATGTCCTATATGGACAGTGAGATTAAGATGGAATCGTTTGAAAATTACGCAAAGAGAGAATTACACGTTGGCGAGAACAAACACGTGGCTTATATAAATAACGCCAATCCCAGAGAAACCCAAAAAATTAATCCAATAAAATTAAAACAACGGAATCGCAAACAAATAATTTTAAAGATGTCACAGGGCAACAAAAAATAATAACGCCAACACTGTACCAAAGAAAGGGGTAAACAAAAAGCCGTTGCTTTTGCAAACAGAAGCAATGCAATCTATTTTTAGCCCAGAACGAATCCACAAGGTCTGATGAGACAAACAATCAAGAATAATTCATACGGGAAAAAGCGAATATACAGATTAAATGCCAAAGTGGCAGAAAAATGAGGACAGAAATGATTTAGAATACGTGATTTTGGATAGATTACATTAAAGAAACACAAATTAAATGGTTATTAAAATAGATATGTGATCTTCATCACAAGGACTAAAACACCAATTTATTTTATTCTCGGTTTGTATAAAAATCTTAAAATCAACCAGTAAAAAAAAAAAAAAAAAAAAAAAAAAACATATTAGTTTGTCTCAACAATTTTGTAAGTATTCCTTCAATTGGCTTGAACGTAAAAATGAATTTTCCTTTAACGTAATTTTGCACATGCTCAAGTTTACGTATGAATTGAAAATCCCAAAGCACGGTCCGATATGTTATCACAACTTGCATAAATTCGTATAATCATGAAAAAATTAACTAGAAAACATTTACTAAACATGTTTATTGATAAATTTCTAAGGAATAACTAATTTCTTTGATGAATTTATTAACATGCTTCGTAGAATTTGCATTATTAATTCTTAATCTTGTGAAGTGAATGATTTAATTTATTACATTCATCAATAAATTTGCAGGTGGTCATGCATAAATTTGCCCTAACCTATAATCTTATTATTTCTTTAACTAAGTAACTTCAAAGTAACTCGTATGTGCTTTATATCTAATTATTTGTGTTATGCTTATATTGTTAATAGCTGTTTTTTGTACTTGAAAAGATTTAATAATAGAAAATAAACTTTAATAATTTTAGTTAAATTAAAAAGTAATATCTACTTTGACGCTAAATTTAACTATACATTAATTATTTATAGATTTATCGCACAAAACTTTAGTCGATTTTAATAGAGAATAATCTAGAAAAACATATCTTTTATACTTTTGTTTTCTATCTAGCTGTTAGCTTTTATACTTTTGTTTTGTATCTTTTCTAAGAACATTTCTCTTATGCCGAACTCTTAAAATTTTAGATTTTGTATAAGTTCTATTAATATAGTTAAAAAAGTATATATGTATGTAAATGGTTCCAGTTATTTCAGATAACATATGACGATATGTGATTAGTGTACTAATAATTTGGTACAAAAGCTAATATTTGAATACATATTTATAGGAAGAGCTTTAAAGAATGTTATATATTTTACTAAAAGGCATATACTAGCATTCTCCTTATCTCAGACAATGCATTTTGAGCAATGTATTACTAGGTGTACTGTATGTTTAAACCATAAGTTACATACATGTAAATCATTTTAAAAATACATTGAAATATCTGCTTCAGTATTTTATGCTTACCGTTAATGTTTTTAGAAACATGTCGCTGACATGTCATTTGCAAATAAAGGAAAATCGAATGGTTTTTCTTTTTAAATATAAATTGCTTCTATCTGTATGTGCAGGATGTTACCTAATCCATGGGCCGAACTTTGAGAGAATGCAAAATAAGCGTATAAAGAGGCATTTTTTTGTCCAGCAAATGGGTTCGTAAATGAAAAGTATCATGTGTTTCAGCATGATGGTATTCTATCCATTTCCGAAATAATGTGTCTAATTACCTCAGTATTTCCATTTCTTTGCTTATTTTATGTTATCACAAGCTGATTTTTTATCTAAAAACTACATTTCTGTTATCGTCGGAAATTCAAGAAAATGAATTTTTAAATGATTTTAGTTTGAACTTCGTATATAAATTTCGTTTTTGAAACAACAGCAATTTTTAACGTGCCACTAGAAAATTGTAATGAGGATTCTGGTTTGACTTTGAACCCGTATTCGAAATTATTTCTCAACAATATTCTATTAACTTGATAATCTTACTGTATAAACATTTCACCAGCTACTAAATATAATCAAGTGATAAAGAAAACCTACTTTACGTTCCACATTTTACTTCTTTATTTCTGATATTGTTTGTAGAGCGGGTGTTACCTCCCTTTCTGTAATTTTAAACTCATTTTGGCACTTATGTGGCAGTGTAAAAGCTCTTTGGAATTGTAGATAAAAGGCTATTTTTCGAAGAGAAATAATCATTATTTCCATGCAGGTTGAACTATTTTTTGTGTTTTTCGTCCCATAATGTGTTTAAAAAATTGTACATACATACAGATAAATATTTTCAAAAATTCGTAGTTACTTCGGTAAAACTTAAAATAAAAATATAGAAGACTTTTTGCATCAATGGCAGTTGGAAATTAACGCCATTATCGTACGAAGAATGCGACTAAATGATTAGCTGACTTATACAGGTGGTCATCAATAAGTGACAGCATATTTTTCGTTAAGTTATAGCTTAAAGTGCATAAAAACAACATAGATCCTTGCTCACGTAAAATCAAGGCACTTACATAAAACTAAACCGCATTTCAAGCTTCCATAAAATATAATTTAAAAAATCAAAATTTTAAACACTAAATGAAATTATTATAATTTCTTTTAGGCAAAATTGAAGCCAGAAACTTAAGATTTTTCCTGAGATGCATTATTCAACAGATTAAATTCCACAGTTAAAATGGGAAAACGGGAAGTCAAAATTACTGTTGGGAGTGTTTATCTGTATATTTTGTCTATGCGCAAGCTCTTGGGACTATATTTTCTTTGCATCACACGTCAAGCCTGAGGAGAAAACCAAAATTGACTTACCAGGCGATTTTGTGAATGGGAAAATATATCTGGAAATTTAGTTTCAATGTAAAATGAAAGCGCTCTGTAAAGGTATAGAATTTTCAGGGGATGATTTGATTTCCTCGTTGGTATTTCAGGAATTTTTGTAATTTTATTTCCGTCAGGCTGTAAGTAGTAAAAAGCTGTAAATAAAATACAACACAGTTCAACATTTGAAAAAATGTGTTCTGAAAAGTTTTTAAAGATCACTGAAGATCACTTAATAAAAAGATTTTAAAAAATCAAAATTAAACATTTTGTGCTTGATGATAAAAGCATGATAATTTGTAATTTTTCGTAATGTTTTAATTGCAATATGCATTCATCGATGCATTATTTTTTTTATAGGCATTTAGTTTAACTAGACTGCAGTTATTCTAAGTAAAGAGGTACATATTTCCAGTGTATCGGAATCCGGAAAGATTCTGCAAACACACATGAAAAGAGTGCAAGATACAATGTGAAAGCATCTCCTCTTGTTCTGTTTGCGCAATGTTTCTGGATATCGATTCATATACCGAATTCATATTTGGTGGGAATAAATGCCCTAAGAGACTGCCTGTGAGAAGTAAAATAGTCTGTTTCAACTGCCTCAGCCTCCCAATTTTTATACAATTAGAAACAAGAAGCAAAACGCTAAGATATTAACAGAACCGATGTTATTGTTTGAATCTTTAGATAACGAGCTTTGAAAACGCAAGAAAACCTAACCGAAATACAAAAGAATTATCAAAATACAGTTATTTTAAAAAGACTTCCAGAATTTATTTTTCGCGATTTTTTTCGACGTAGGTGCGAGGACGACACAGCGACGTACCTTCAGTCACGAACGCAAACTGATAGGTCTGATCTAATGGTGATGGTAAGCAGCTAAATTACGATGTTGCCATTCCGCTAATAGTTTTAAGCTCCGAGAAATTGGCTCTGTTTAAAATCTGCTTTGTTTAAACTCGGTCTTCCCAATTAGATGCATAATTCAATACCTTATTCTACGAGAAAATAAAAAAGATTAAAGTCCAGAAGTTAAACAATTCGATGTTACCAAAGGGGAGAACTTACCTTTACATTTTCTCCAAACTTTCGATACTTGAATGTTCCCTGCAGCGCTTTAAAGTGCGAGGAAAAGGCAAAATCAACTTAGAAGCTCGTGAATATGAGAGCGTATTCGAAAATTTGATTTTTAGAAGAAGAAATCCCGTAAAGAGCTTTTAAAAAGCACGAGAAAATAACGCAAAGGATTTGATTTGCTGCTTTATATTTAGGTAGTTTCTTTGCTTCGGATTTTTATGAAGAATGGAAACATTGGCTTGTCTGTAAATATTGTTTTTTCTATTTAGAGATATATTAAAAGAACTTTACATAAAAAATGTGGATACAAAATTAAACTGAAGTTTAACGTTATATAAAATCGCTGTTATTCAGTCACGTGGAAGAGGGTTAAAATTTATTATATTTGGTTTAAAATTTATTATATCTTTTAAACAAATTGTTTTGCTTAGAAGATATAGCCTAGTGAAGTTGAGATTTGCATTTGTGATCACACTGCATTTCCAGTGACTTTATCGTGACCAAATTGGAGTTAAACATAACTTAGATGTTATATGATTAAAATCTCTGCAAATTATATTCCCAGGAAGATTTTCTTGGGCGCTGTTACTTATGCTGTCTATGTATCTAACGCAATTAAATATCGTCAGTCTGAAACTTTACCCATAAGTTGGCATTTAACCATTAGAGAAATTTCAACATCATGTGTTAACTACATAATACAATGCTCAAAACAATTAAAGGATATTGTAAGTTTTATATAAAACAACGGTATAAGAGAAATTTTTTTGCAGACAATGGAAGAAGATAGTAAAAAATGCAAATTTTTCACATTTTCAAACTTCGGAGTATGCAAATTTTTTGCTTGACTTTAAAAATGACGCTTTAGAGGCAGCGAATGAAATTTGGACTTCAACTTAACAAAAGATAAAGTGGAAAAGAATGATCAATATTCAGTAAATGCTTTGTTTTGATGAGTGCAATCCCTACAAGCAACAATTCCCAGTTTTTGCTCGGCCAACCAGCGGCATTCATCGCAACTCATCGCTCACCGAAATTCGGTACTCGGCCCAGACACGGAATTCCATCTGAAAACGAAGATCGGGATGTGCGCGACAAACACTGATCGGTCCGGTACCCATAAAACGATGCTCGGAACGATATCCGACCTGCGTCATCAGGCCATATACCTAAATTTGATCAAAATACACTGAACGGAAAAGAAATGTTGGCCCGCATAACGGCCGAGCGGCATTCAGCCGATGCAAATTGGCGCATGCGCTCTGTTCATGCAACAGTCGAGCGATGGCAACATTCGAGTACCTACCGGCAGACGCTATGTTTGTTTTCATAAGAATAGGAGACGAAAAAAACTGAAGAAGTTTTTTGGTGGTGATTAGTCTATATTGGTACGTATAACTATCATTTGCAACAAATTTTTGACATTTTTAATATAGTGTTAGTCTAATATAAGTAAATTATAAGTTCAAATCTCTGTATTTATTTTTTTCTCTTTTGATACTGTTACATAACACTACTTTTTATTAGTATCTATTCGTATTTCCTATCTTTACACGGCGTACAGTGTGTAATTATACTAGTCATACAGTTAATTGTTTTTTAGTTTTAAAATACACGGGTAAACTCTTCATTGAAACTAATAAAAAAATCATACTTCCGACCAAAACAAGCTTACTTGGTACTTATGTATTTTACAGTTAGTCAGCCAAAAAGAGCGATTTCGTGTGCGTGTGGAATACGTCAGATACATTGTTACAATGTAGTGCATTGCAATCCTTAGGCGAAAAAAGTTGTTGGCGTGAATTATCGACGGTAAAATAAGTACCGATTATTTGCATCCGTTGACCATTAAAAAAAAAAAAAAAAGAAAAAAAAAAGCCAAACGATGCGAGTACTCGCCAAGATAGTTTCACAAGGCATAAAGCGCAGATTCTTAGGTTATGGAAATGAGAAGCTGTACAGCATTGATTTGATATTCAACCGACTCTTTTGTTTCGTTTTATAATCTTCGAAACCCGCGTTGATGATTTTAGATTAGCTTAGAAATAGTATACGTAAATACAGTGATTTTTTTTTCTTTTTTAAAAAGCAGACCAGTTTTTTTTTTTTTTTTTTTTTTTTTTTTAAAGCAGAACACTGGTTAATGATGATTTCAGAACCTGTGGATACTGATAGAGGAACCAGACTGATACAGGGTGTCCTAAAACGGTGGTAACGGGCTTTAATTCTTTATCTATTACAGATAAGTAGGCAGTGTAAATTGAAAAAAAAAAAAGTTTAAAATGAGGTCGGAAGTAAGACTTCGTTAAAAAAATTCCTCTCGTTAATTTTCAAAAAGTTACACTTTGTACATTTTTATATAACCCCCGTAGAAAAACATTCCCATACACTAATGAGGTGATGTACAAAATTGGAGAATTATATTTTTAAAAATTACAAGTTAAGATAACCCCTCATCCTAGGCTGATCCTTAGCCCACCCTTAGCGTTGCCAACACAAACAAACAAACTGGCATGAAATAAGACTTCAGAGGGTTCAAAAGTTGAAAAAAGAAAGGATATGTAAAAATCCGTCTTTGGGGTCATTCTCTACACACTGCAGTCTGAATCATGGTAAATTCTGCAAACGCAGAACAGGAAAATTGTTACTGTTGCTTCAAAAAACCTCTGGCCAACTGCAGAGCAGAATCAGATCCTTTATAAAAAACGAAAATGGCCTTAATTGGGCAGCTTCCTTTTTATTGATCCCCAGTGAGGGGAATACCGACTTATCCCGGGTCTCCCTCCTAAATTTTGAACCAATTTCAGATGAGAGCTGGATGACCTAAGAGGTAGATTGGTACCCCAAAGAGATATGGATTAAACATGGAAAACATTGAAGTCATAACAAATTTTTTCGTGCATTAATTCCCTACAGCAAACACAGTTTACATCAGCCTCACTCGAGAAAGGTGTTTATCCTTTTAGGCACTGGCCAAGCAGGTGCTGCTTCCCTTTCGGTGTTCTAATATGAACCGAGTTTAACCAACTGTTCTACAGCCGGACACATGAAAAATCTCTTTCACCTAATTTTTTGCTGTCTTTGCGAGTGCATTTGGAAAATCTTTCGAGATACCGATGTGTTTAGGAAAAAAGTAGAGGTCTATTCAGAAATAACGTTTTCTAGGGAGTTGAAGTAATAAAAAGGTTGGAAATCCCTGATATAGAAATTATGTAAAAGAACATATCAAGCAGACTTACTCTGCATTTCCTATTCTTTGTGTAAATTAAGTTCTAAAAATTTTCTTTTTTTCTTCTAGAAGCTGCTCATAAAATGAGATATTTGAAGATGCTGCTGCAAAACTCAAAGAAAATACTTCTTTTGTAAATTATGTGTATGATATATTTTGTGTAGAATAATTTCAATAAAACTTTTTGGAATTTACTTTATTTTAAAAATTATTATAGCGATCTTATGTCTTATGGTCTATATGCGTGTCAAAAATATTTTTTAAATTGTAAGCTAATTCAAGAAAGTTCGGAAAGTCGATTTCCTATCACAAAAAAAAGTCCTGATGTGAAAAACATAATTTTCTCGTATGGCTGTTAAACTTTACGCATTCTTGATGCACTCTATTTAAATGTATTGGAAACTGAAATGCGATATTTCAATATCTCGTTAAGCGTAAGAGATATCACCAAGATGAGATTTCAGCATTGAAAACTTATTCCTGGCTGAAAAATTGCCATTTTTCTTTTCTTCGTCAGCTTGGCGACAAACGGCGGGATTTTAAGCATGACCCTACACGCTTAAACCGAACGAGCAAAATTCGATCAGTCGGAGCGATTTTTGGGCCAGTTTTCAAAAGTGCGCTTCTCCTTTAGGAGCGTTTTTCGATCACAAGAGCGGAGCGAAATATAACAATAAGCGAGGAGGGGAGTTCTCAGAAAAAAGAGGAAGCGAGGACGGGAATTCTCTGAAAAAAGACCACTCAAAGAGCACTCTCGCGGAAATATCGGTAGGTTTCCATGGAAATGGATAACTCCGCAATGTATCGTTTTTTTCGCTCTTTGGGTTTAAGCGTGTAGCCTGTGGATTGTAATCAAAAATAAAAGTGCAGAACCAAATGTTACGACAGTCTTAAATACAAAATTTCAATATTCTATGTCTAATAGTTTTTATTTTTATTCGAGATACCTACTTATTTTTAGTGCCAAAATTTATAATATTGCCCCTAAATTTACCAAGCTTGGGGACAGTTGGCAATATTTTGGGCATGAGCTAAACAGAGATAGTTCAGGCATTTTTAATGTGAAAGGCATGTCCATAGACTTTAATGCATCGAAAGTCTTTCATATAACTCTGTAAATAAACTACTCAGCCAGTTGGAATCACAAAGCGAAATGCACAACTATGTTTTAAGGCAGTCTTAAATTTGAAATTTCTTCGGCTATTCCTCTTTGAGTTAATCGAATTACACAAGAACATACGTACATAAATACATGCATACGAGCAGACGTCCCTCAAATTTAATCAAACTAGATCGAAAATGCAACATGCGTACGTACAGACATTACCAAAATACTAGTTAAAGCGAGTTCTGGGATTAAGGCCAATTATCTACACGAAGGATCTAGGCCTGTGGATGGGGGGGGGGGCTCCGTGGGGGGTCTTTCTAAGTTGTCCTAACCCGTATTTACGCTAAATTTCGGTGGAAACCACGGAAAACTCCGAACGGTTAGGTCGGCGGACGTGACCTGATTTTGAATCAGATACCTTCCGTCTTCCAGTTCATAGCGCTATGCGCTCGGACTAGTTAAAACAAATCGAACATGTAACATACGTATATAATTTCATACGTAGATGGAGTATACCACTATAGTACTTTAACGAAGTATAGTTACGCATATAGTACGACTATATACCTAAATAGATGGAGTATACGACGTACCTACATGCATGCATATGCGTCGTGTAGTAAAAGTGTATTTCTTCTATACTGTATTGCTTCTGCACTGCATTATCATATAAGAAAAATGCGATTACAAATGCATTTCAAATATAAAAGAAATCTGCAAAACACTTGAATGTTATCCTTCGAATTGCATCGTAGGGATGGAAAGGGTTAATTGCATGTCAACATCACATAAGAACTTATCGAAAAGTGATACTCACCCTGGTGTTTGGCCAACCTCACGCATTAAGTGAACGGGCCGGTTCCCTATATCCGTGTCCAAACCGATGAAAACTCATCGGTTAGACTACTTCGGACGTCTCCACGTCCGAGGGGACATGAACTGCGTGTATCCGATTACTCTCAAAGTTAACGGCCCGATTCCTTCTCATCGGCTCAAGGCTACGTGGCCAGTGAAGGCCCGAACAAAATTGCTAGTAGGGATGTCTCAACGAAGGATTTTAACTGAATCAGAAGCTTGGAGAGTTGAAAATAAACACTCAAAAAAACTGGTGCTAAAAGATAAAATAAATAAAAACTTTGTGGAAAAAAAACACATATAAAAGGTTACTTCAAGGCGTAATGATCGTTTCGGCCGAAAATTCGTTCGGTGACGGAAGGGTTTGTCTGACGAAGAGCGAACGAATTTTCGGTCGAAACGATCGTTACGTTTGGAGAGTTGTTTGTCGGTTAGAAGGGAGCCAGCCAAACACAAGTCGAAGCAGCAGAAGCCATTGGAGTCGCCCAAAGTGTGATATCAAGGATCTGGAACTGTTCCGTAGAGACTGGAAATGCAAGACGAAGACCAGGTCACGGTCGTAGATTTGCAACAACGCCCTTTGAAGATCGATATTTAACGCTGACGGCTCGGTGACTCCGAAATATGAATGCCCCTCTTCTTCAGCAACAACTTAATTCGGCTACTGGCACAAGAGTCTCAACTCAAACTGTCCGAAACCAACTTCATGGTGCAGGTCTATATGCTCGACGACCTATGTAAGTGTTAGGTTAACAGCAAGGCATCGTAGGGCCCGCAGGGAGTGGCCAACAGAGCCTGTCAACTGGACGAGAAACGAATGGCGCAACAGTCTTTTCTCTGACGAGTCCCGCTTTTCTGTTCATACTGATAATAGGTTTACTTTCATCTGGGGGGAACGTGGCACTAGAAACACCCCTGCGTTCATGCTGGAAAATGTCAGACTTGTCGGTGGGGGAGTGGTGGTCTATGGTGGTATCTCCATTCTCCATTGGTGGGCGCACCAATCTCCACCTCAATCAAAATGGAGCTCTGACCAGTCGTCGATATAGGGATGAGATTCTCAGACCTTTTTTAGTCCCTTACGCTGCAGCAATTGGATATAGCTTCATGCTAATGGACGACAACTGCAGGCCACATCGTGCACGCTTGGTAGATGACTTCCTTTTCGAGGAAGGAATAGTACGATTGGAATGGCCAGCGTATTCTCCGGATATGGACCCAATAGAACATATTTGGGACAATCTAGGGAGACGAGTTGCTGGCCGCCTACCACCCCCACATACTTCTCCGAGAACTGGAAATAGCTCTTCTGGAGGAGTGGGAAAGAATACCACAGCTCCTCATTAATAGCCTTATTGGCTCCATGCCTCAAAGATGTTTAACGTTGTTAGCAGTCTGGGGAAATCATACTCTTTCAAGGAAAAACCTTTTTTATTCGTTTTTTCTCACATACGCAAATTGTGTTTTTTTCTTTTGTACCCAAATGCTCAATAAGATGCATTATTTTTTGCTAAGCATGTGTATTTTTTCCCCCATACAGACTACCACGTCTGTAGATTATATATCAATCATCTAAACATTGCCCAGCCGCAAGATCAACCAATAACCTTAATATCATTTAACTGTTTTGAGCAGTGTAATTCATTTTAAATACATGTTTCATGTTAAAAAGACATTTTCATTATAAAATTAGAAAAGAAACTAACATTATATGCTCAATACGCGTGCATTAAAGTACAAACAATTACTATAGATTAAAAACAACGAGGTTTACTGTAATCGCAATTTAAGTTAAAATACTTAAGATCTCTTGAATACTCTTTCCCGATATGAATTATCAGTGACACTAATTATTTTGTTTATTTGTTGATTTCTATGGGCAAAACTTTTTGTTCTGGCAAAAGCTTTAGCAATATTTAGAGGGTTTCAGATATTTCTCTTGATTTTCCAGTAGCTTCTTATTCTATTCTTATTTCATTAAAAAATATTTTTTTTTATCATTAGGATTAGCATATTTTAATGACATCATTTATTCTTTTCAAAAGTTAGTTAATACGAACTGCCATACATTTACCCCATCATTTTTTAAATTTACTGATTTGCTGCACTACCTGATGGAAAAATCTCTCTTAGAAAAGATTTATTTTACTATTTAGTTCATTTTTCGATGCTTCAATCAAGGCGTGAATCAAATATTATGAAAATATGCCTAAAAGTTTACCTTGCATAAATTTCCAAACTCTTCTACTTTCATTAAGTCTATCCTGTATGTAATATATATATTGTATAAATGTGTGTACGCTAATCTAAAATTTATTAATTTAAAGAAGGACAACATTGAGAAGCAAGCACTTTTATTCCAAGACATAGTCTGATGTCTGCGCATCTGCAATGAGTGTTTAAGGAAATGAAAATCATCTTAAGTTTAATGCGAGCAAATAATTCTTCTTTTTCTCCAGATAAAGTTTAAATTAAAAAGGAGAAACTGCATTTCTAATTAAAATTAAACATTCTTTTCTTTAAAATAACACTTCTGTGAAAAGTTAACGAGAAGCTTTAATTAATTAATTTCTACTGATATAGAAACATTCTATTTTTTAATTGTTTAATTCTTTCGTGGTAGCTTAAAATTCTACAGAAACTCAATTCAGATATCGGTTGGAAATGTTAACGAAGTTAGTGAAATAAAGCTTTTTTACGTTACCTAGTTCCAGGTATGTGATAAC
>JAWZYV010019921.1:0-22968 GCA_038373885.1 Cheiracanthium punctorium | reverse complement strand
CAACTATACGCACAGCACGACTTGGGCATGATGATGGTTAAAGTTAATTAAAAATAAATAAATAAATAAGATGCTGGACTAGTGGCGAAAATAACCATAAACCATGATCAAGACACTGCTTTCTGCCACTATCATGGGCGATGCCACCGAAGATATTTGGCAACAAGAAAAACCTCTTACTAGCATACGGATGCGTGATCTAGTTATTCCTATATCTATGGATGGAAGGAACGTTTCAGATATATTTGGCCGTCAGATATATTTGCACTCCATTACAGTACTCTGTCTTGCCGCTTGATCAGCTAAACATAAACATAAGCGAATAGCAAAATGCTGTTATTGGTATTCGATTAGTTATTTTTTTCCTTTTTCTTTGAAGTAATGAGGTCTATTAAATAAAATGCTATCGGATATTGATTAATGTTTTTTTTTATGAGTTTATTTAGCAGATGCGTGTGTTATAAACATTTCGTTATTTAAATACGTATAATCTAGAAAGCATGTGTGCGTTTTAAGTCTATAAAATATGTTATTACTTCATATTTATTCGCAGAACATTATTATTATTTTTTTTATTTATAAAAGTTCTTATCTGATCAGTGCCGTATCGAAGTTGGGGAGAGGGGGTATAGGGGACGACCCCCCCCAAAAAAAAAAATTAATGAGTATGAGTTTCAAAAAATTCTTTTCTTAGTACTGCTTTTTTTCTCAATTCTTCTTTTAACTGTAACAGACAAATTAACTGGCTTAATGAGTTTTACCCCCGTATGCAGACAACTCAACTAATGAAATGATAATGATACAATCATTTTCCAAAAAATAATGATCGCATCACTATCTCGTATGCAAACTGAAGAAAATCATGATCATTATCTCTGACGTCAGAAAATACCCCGATCACTTTCTCCAAAACAACTTTTAGAGGCGATATCGATTATATCGAATATAGACCAATCAGAGGTCTTCTAGCAGTGGGGTTTATTAATATGACGTAACGCAGAATTTGCCCTGCTGTACCCTGTCTGCTAGCAGCTAGCGAGTTTGTTTTGATTTTAACGATGAGCTCATGATGGCTGAAAGTGGTTGTTTAAGCCTTGCTATGCAATATAATAGATCGAATAGAAATAAAAGAACTTGCAAAAGTCTTTTAAAACATTTCAATAACGATATAAATTCAGTAGTCAGTTTATTAATAGGTTCAAGAAGACGATGTTTCCGACCTCTCATCGCTATGTGATTCTGGACCGTCTTGTTATAACCTACCTCGTCCCTCTAATTATGAATTGCCCTGTATACAAGAATGCTGAATAGTTCATTGAATTACATGTTTTAACATATATGTATTTATTACATGTAACACATTTATGTACAATCCCTGATTTTGAAAATTTACTGGCTATGTTTTAACTATGGATCTCAAGATTTTACATTTTTTGTAAACACCTATAATTTAAAAAATATTGATAAGGACCTTATGTAATCGACTAGTAGTTTATATTTTTTTAAACAGATTCCCAAGATTCTTCTCTTAAAGTTTCACTCTGATTAACATGTTTTTAATGGAAAAACATGCTTAAAAGAAAACTTACCCCCGTATGCAGACAACTCAACTAATGAAATGAAAATGATACAATCATTTTCCAAAAAATAATATGAAAATAATTACTAAATTACAGGATTGAATCTGTGCTTTTATGGATTTCAGCCGTATAGTTTTAAGAGTAATATGCTAACTGATTTTTTGGGAATGAGAGAAATATTCATTTCTCTGCCTTCTCAAATAAATCTGTTGGATACTCTAAAAATAAATCTCTAATTGACAGTGAAGTGTGCTACCTCACAAAGTGGAGATAACTTGCCAAAGTGTACAATGTTCGAGTTAATCACAAAAGGTAAGCAATATCTTTTAGTTTTATACAACTTACTAGCCGCTTCCGGTGACCAGTTGGTTCGCCAGCTTAATAAATCTTGCTCGAAGAGAATACTGTTCCTCACCGGCTTCCTTGGCCCTGAAATCTCTCAGATTCTGAATGGTATTTAAAATTAAGATGGTTACAAATAGGAGCAGCCCTACGGTAAGTATCGCCCCCTGCTAATATAAAAAAGATGCCCCTTTTATGCGCTACTTAGTTTTTAAGTTTGAAATGACGCCCCTTCGAAGCCAGCGCCCAGATGCGATGCTTACAGTGTCGGGGTGCCCCTGGTTACAAAAATAAGATGATTAAATGATAAAC
The DNA here is from genome assembly GCA_038373885.1 of Cheiracanthium punctorium. Taxonomy (NCBI): domain Eukaryota; kingdom Metazoa; phylum Arthropoda; class Arachnida; order Araneae; family Cheiracanthiidae; genus Cheiracanthium; species Cheiracanthium punctorium. Next base: position 20,734 of record JAWZYV010019921.1, on the reverse strand, counting down.
ACCTACAAACAGGAACAAATTATTTTCACCGTATACTAATTCTGAAGAGCTTCTGGATATATTGACCGTTATCAAAAAAAGGAAGGAAAAAAAAAAGTAAGAAAATCTGAAACACTTTCAGATTTTAAATGCGCACTAAAGTGCTATATATTAAAAGCGTACTATAATCCGTGGGTCTTACCTATTTTGGTTCTTATTTCATTAAGTTGGAAAGTATATCATTATTCATGAGTGTGATTAAACAAAATTAAAATTTCTAACATTCTATTTCTGGATGTATTACATTAAAAATAGATGGAGAAAAGCTGCGCAGAAAAAGCTCTTAATTCACAATTCCAACAGAATGAAAATTTGAAAAACTTAGTCTGAGGTGTATTCATAATCCAAGGAGGAAACGATAAAATTACAATAAATTGCACCAAGCGTTAGAATCGCACATTAACCATTTTATTTTTCGCCAAATTAAAAAGTTGCACATTTCAGTCTCATAAAATTTCCAAATACTATTTTTCTTTTGAGTATAAAACATTTCATTCCTGTTCTGATTTCACATGAAAACTATATTTTAATTTAAAAAAACCTTACAAATAATCTAAACAAAAAAATCGTCATTCTTTTAATTTTACTTCAAGAGTCTGAATCTTTTAATAAATGTGCCAAATATGGCAACCTAGATATGCTGTATTCTCTCTTTTTCCACTACGGGGTTACAATTACGAAATGGCAGTGCAAAAATTATCCTTTTGCGACACGTTTTTTATCGATATCTCCTAAAATAATTCGAATTTCAAAAAAATCTTTTCCAGGTATGTCGGGACCCGTCCTGGAGAATTTCCATACAAAATTTGGTAGGTTTACGATCACCTGTTTCGGAGCTACGCGAGACACAGAGAAACTAACTAACCAACCAACTAACTGACATTTTCCAGTTTGTTTTATTTATCAGGTTGTAACGAAAGTTTTCCGCCAGATTTGCTTGAGTCAGCTCATGCGGTACCGAGCGATTGACCTTATATGTCAAGTTTATGCGATGCCTAGCGCGACTAATGGACATGGCACTAAAGAACTCATTTAGCTAGCTCTCGAGTGAATGAATATTTTATCTTCTTCCACAAATTATCGCAGGCAAGCCTCATCAGCATTAGTAGGCCGGCCAGAGCGCTCTGCTTCTTAAATGTCCCAGTCCTCGTTTTTGAACTTTGGTACCAAATCTTCACAGTGTCGTATGATACAACAGTAGTACCTTAAGCTGTACACATGATTCGGTGTCATTCTGTAGCTGACTTTTTGCAACAGAACTGAGAGTAAATGATGGTTCAATCTGGTAGCGTGATAGTTCCATTTCAGACACCTTCTACTTAATCATAACGATATTGTTTTACAGATTTCACAACACAGTGATCTAAAACAAGCCTTTTTCTTTCAAGTAACAAAAATCGTTTAGCAAAATATTGGCAAAGACACCAACGCGAACTGTTTGTGCAGACAATACTTGCAGTGGCGGAAAACTTTCGTTACAACCTAATATAAAGATGCTTCTCAGTATGGATGTCTGCCCGGTAGCAGAAACCTTGCATAATGGCAGCAAGTGCTGCAGATCAATCTAACAGGTTAAAGAAATGTTTGTGTTTCAGTCAGATGCACTTTTTTTCCTCTACGCTATCACGGTATGGCATCCTCCCTTCTTCAGACAAAAGCTAACAACCATCAATATCACTGCGAACAGTGCCTCACATGTGTTTAGTCTCTGGAAAGGATGTGATAGACCGTCAACCCCGATAGATAGAAAGACCTTCAAAGGGAGAAATGACGTCACAATTGTTAGGCCAACCTTTCCCCCTACTCCGATGAGGGAACGTACTAACTCGAAATTTTTTCTACTTGTTAATTATAAATGAGATCACCTTGTATATGCACTCATTACACATAGTGATTATAGTATTTATTGAAATTAACTTCTTGACCAATTAAAAATTGATTAATGAAAAAGTAGTTTATTTAGTTTTTCCCCCAAGTAAAGTAAGTAAAGAAAGTAAAGAAAAGACTAGTAAGTTGTAACTAAAGGTTGTAACGATAACTCTAACGAAGGAAACGAAGGAAAAGACTAAAGGTTGTAACGATACAAGTAAAGAAAAATCAAATGTAGAAGCATTATAACATTTAGAAAAAGACTAAAAAAAAAGTTTAATATTAATTAAAACGCTTCCAAAACTCTTAATTATCACCTATAAAAAATAAAGAAAAACAAGCACATGGACAGTTTGAATTGAAACATATTTATTAAGTAAAATATAAAGGTTTTTACATTATTTAGATTTATAAACATATTCATACTCAATTAACAATGCTTGAATATAACAAACTACTTAATACTAAAAGATCTGCATTAATACTAAAAGATCTGCACTATATCTATGGGCTGTTTTACTTAAACCAATTAAATTAATCTTTTAATATAAAAAAGTCTATTAAATCATGGCTTCTTTCAGGAACAATTAGCTTTAACTCGCAACAAATATTTTTTACTAAAGATTTTAGATTGTTTAATTTATCAAATGAAAAACCATTGTAATTTATAAATTCATGCAATAGAGACAGCAAATCATTTATATTTGTAGATTGCATTGGGAATTTAAAATTGTTTTGCTCAGTTATAGGTACTTTATGATAAAAAACACTTACCATTAAATTTTCTTCTATTATTATTGATAACGATAACTCATGTACTGGCAATGAAGATATTTTTAAAAACATAACTGTATTTTCAGCTTTAACAATCGTAAACGCATCAGGAATTTGAATATCCTTTAGTAATAATAATAATTATTCCAGAGTTTGAAAGGAAGTTTTTGATTGATATTCGTCAAATGATTTCACATTTAATTCATGAGTCTTTTGCAGTTGCTCATTTTCTCTCCTTTCAGCTTTGTTTTCTGGAGCTTCTCTGGCCTTGATATGTTTTGATAAATATGCAGGACAGCCATGAAAAATTGTAGGCAAAGCATCATCCTTAAGTCTTGGTTGTGTTAAGGTTGCCACTATTTTCTCACCCACCCGTTGCTGGATTGTAGCATTCTGAAGTTCTCCTAATATCTTCTTCTTTAAAATGTAATTCACAGACCGGAAATGAATAGTTTTCACTAATTAAATAAAAAAGCCTACATTTTTCTAACAGATAAATATCAAGTGATCAAGAATTGTGATTACTATTAACTGTACTATGAACTATGAGGTTTAAATAATGCTATTACTTATAATAGTAATAATTTTATCATTATTATATATTTGTAGAAGTATTAAATATCAATCTTTATTAATATTATTAATTCGTTATTTGTAATTTTGTAAAAAATAAATTTTCAAAACCGGTAATGATGACAATAATAAATAAGTCATCTTCAAGAATTGCAGTTTTCACTAAGAAAGCGAGATAGATCATTATTAGTTCATACTTCCAACTGCAAATCAAATAACAAAATATGATTTTATTTTACATATTGTTTTCAAAATTTCTGTTATCATTATTATTATTATTGTTTTGCAATTTTAAGTTCTGTTTTTTATGTTTTCAAAAGAGGAATTAAAAAGTAATGATAACACACGCACACACACACACACACACATATATATAGATATATATACAGCTGATTGATTACAATAAAGAAATAGCAATTATTAATAAAGAATGTAAAATTATTTGTAAACTGAAACGAAATTCATGAAATCAGAAAAAATTTAATGCTTATATGAATATAGAAGATTTATAGATACATAAATCCAAATATACTAAACATATTCTTAAAAACAAACAAAAAAGCACTTACTTTAAAATTCTTTGATGGATTAATATTTGCACGTGGAATGGCATTTAGCAATTTCCTTTGTAGTTCTTCATTCTTTGGTAAACTGAAAACGGATACCTTGAGGCCGTCTGCATAATTACCTTTACAAAAAGGTACTGAACACTTGTATACCATGTTTTAAATACAATTAGCAAGCATAGTTTTATAAATAATGGACATTCTTCAAGAACTTCGAAGCAAACAAAATCCCATTGATGGCGGAAAAGTATAGTACACTATCACCAATTCTCTTTCACCTGCGACGATTTACCTGCCGTTCGACCGGTTTGACGTACCTGCCCGTGTTCACAATAAAGGTGGATTATCTGCCGCGCCGCACCGCAACCATGCCGTACTGTTTCGCCGTTTTGGACCGTTGGCTGCCCATCAACTCCGATCTATCTATCGGGGTTGACGACTCAGTCAATTGCAGAGGCTGAGAGTTTCTGCTCTTGGTGCTGCAGATCGATATAGAAAATTCTTCTACTGGGGATGTCTGTTGCAATGCACAAATGCATTAAAATAATTTACATATTAGAACACACTTCAATATAAGTACAAATTTACTGTCTGTTTTACTATGTAAGTTTCCTTAATACACATATATTATTGTATTAAAATGGACACTGATAATATTTAATTAAAAGTAAAATTATTACATCTTCTTGTTATGTCCGATTATTGTCACTTGCAACAACAACAAGAAAAACCTGTGTCCATTGTGATATCAAGTAGAGGTGTGCCGTATCGTTAAATTAGATATGCAGAAATGGATCTGTAAACGGACAATAAAACACCTAGGATGAACAGAACCTGATTACCGAAAAGGCCCATAAGGCCCGGGCCTATAGTAAAAAAAGTCTATATTAGTCTAGTAAGTAGTAGTCTAGTAAGTAGTATAGGGGCCTCAAAACTAGAATATTTATTATTTATACTAGTGGAATGGGGGAGGGGGGGCCGCGAAATAACAGCAGGCCTATAGTATCAGAAAGTGTTAATCAGGCCCTGAGGATGAACACTGATTATTAGGGATGCAGCGAATACCGTATTTTGCCGAATACCGTATACTTCGTTAAAATTTATTAAACTTATTAAACCGTTATTAAACTTTGATTGCAATGATTAATTTAAGTATTTTTTTTCTGAAACAATATTTTATATAGTGTAAAATTTCAAAAATTAAAATGCTTCAAAATTTAATATCCAAATGTGTTTCCTTAGTATATTATTAATAACTTTTTTAAATATTAGTGAAATGTTGGTAATTTTTTACCTGCATATTTTATTTAAAAATTAGCAGTTAATTGACTTTACGTATTTATAAACACTTAATGTTATGAGTTTTTTTTTTTCCTGGTTACTGTTTCAAATTTAAAAAAGTTAGTAATAGCAAGGTTAATGTAATGTGTCATAAGATTTAAGAATAATTAAAAAGCAACAAAATTCAAATTTCACATCTGAGTGTTTTCTCTTACATTAAAACTAATTTCATTGTGATATTAGGGCTATATGCCAAGGATGGGGGTGCCTTGGTAGGAGGACTTTCTAAGGGTTTCTAATGCTTATTCCAATGTGATATTAGTAAGTAACAACTTGAATCAATTTAGTACTATGGTATTATACTATATCGTTCATTCATGATATAAAAAATATGTACTTGTTTACCGATTGGTGAATACATAAAATTGTTTACTATTCGGTTGCCGAATATTTAACTATTCGGCCGAACCGAATATTCGGTTTGTCTGCCGAATACCAACCGAATATTCGGTGCATTCCTACTGATTATCTACTATACATGTATGTCATTGCAATTGGACAAGAGTGATCATTGTTTTTAGCATTTCTCTAAGAGACATTTAAGAAATTAAAACTTGTTGGAATGTTTCATTTTTTTAATTACAAATACATAAAATTTACATTAATAAATTTGTTTTAATTATTCATGATACCCACACAAAGGGATCACATTGCCATCTGTCTTCAGCACTTAACTGCAGAGATTTCTTTTACTCTTGCAGCTTGTAAAACTGGGCAGATAACTTCATCCTATTTTACAAGCCGAAAAAGTACAAGTACAATGCTGCTGCTTCAAATGTACAGCAAAATTGTACAAGCACTCATTAGGCATAAAGAATATAAACTGTATCGATCACATTCCTAAAAAAAAAAAACAGACTATAATATTAAAGGAAACTAAAAATGTAAACAAATTGTCACTTCAAGAGCGCAACCAGAAAAGTTTTTCAAGGGCAGGGGGGATATGAAATAAATGGTGAATAAATAAACCTTGTATCTGCATGACATACAGCTTATGCTAACTAATCTAATACTTTCGGACAAAGAAGGGGATACAATTTATAAATTCACAGTGCAAAATAATAGCAACAGACTGCATGCAGAACTCAAAAGAAGCCACACATTTCATACTATGTCACATAACATGTCACCCAAGCAGTGGCATAACTATAGGGGGGGGGGGTTAGGGGGGCCCTTTGACCCAAATCACTATTGACTAAGGTAGAAATGAATGTGCAGGATACATATGTGAACATATATGATAAACAGGGCCGATCCTAGCGGGAGGCAAGATGGTGCACGGCACGTGGGCGGCCAAGCTTAAAGGGCGGCGAAATGGTTATCAAACAAACATAGAAAAAATGAAAACCTTATATGAATGTTTAAAAAAAAAATTGAGTGAACAATACTTTAAACCCTAATCAGACTGCTCCAACTAAAATTTTGAAGATTTTTTTATTAGAAATTTTAAATCATACATTATGTCAGGATTTAACAATACATTTTCCCATTTTATCTATAGCACTCACAATATTTTTGACTAACCAATCAGTGTTGCTTCAGGTGAAAGAAGCTTTCTAAGTTTGATTAAAAATTACTGAAGATCAACTATCTCACAAGAAAGGCTTATGAATTTGGCTATTATTTCAATTGAAAGGGTCACCTGTAAGGCGGTGGACATTTCAAGTATTATAGATTAACTAGCTGGCAGGCGCGTAGGCAGGAAAATTTTTCGGGGCGGGGGGGGGGGGGGATATGAAATTATATGTGTATAAATAGACGGAATTTCATCACTAATCCAAAAATTTCGGGGGGGGATATATCCCGATATCCCCCCCCCCTGGCTACGCCCCTGAGATGTAGTACCCGTCGTTGACAAGTAAGTACATAATGCAAATTTTCAGAAAGCTTGAATCTTCGTCACTATTGTAGGTGTGGAAATAGTATATTAGCAATAGTATAGAAATAAAAACTACATCATCTGTGTATTGGTAAAAGATTACAGGTTTGGGAGTAACAAAGTGATCAGTAAATTTAACTATTATAGAGAACTTCTTTCAATTTAAAAAAATTAAATTTTATTCTGGTTGATTGAGTTTTTCAAGTCTACAGGTCATATCTACATGTAACTAATTTTGTTTGATTCACTGTAAATATTTTAACATTATTCCTCGAAAATATTTTGCGCAATTTTCACAAAAATCTAAAAAAGCAAATAACATTTTAAAAATTTATATAATTTTAAAAAAAGATCCTATTTTTGTTGTTTTGGCCATTGCTGATCATGTTACTAAACTTCTCTTAACAATGCATTCTTCTTACAGTGTAAACTTCTCTTAACAGTACTTAAACAGTGTATTCTCTTAATCCATCTTTAAGGAATATGAGAACAAATATTTATATGATTTTCACAAAATTCCAAAAATCTATGAAATATTTAAAACTGTTTCGGCATTTGGAGTTTTAATTAACTTGCAATGTAACATAATTCCAAATTTTATTCTATTCCATTCCCACTTTTCGGAAATTAAGGCAAACATGTACTGAATTTTCTCAAAACCTATAAAAAATATTTAAAACACTTTGACGCAAAGAGTTCAAGTGACTACCAGTGACGATACTAAATTTTATTTCACTCCCTTCAGTGGTTTATACGCAATCGATAAATATTTTCATATTTTGAAAAAATTTCGCAAAATCTCAAAATTTTATCAATATTTTTAAAACATTCGACGCTTGTATTTTAAAATGAATGAGCACCTATCATGTCTCCAAATTTCATTTCATTCGCCTTAGTCGTTATTACGCGATGCTCGAACAAACATTTACGGAGTTTGAAACGATTTTCTCAAAATCTCGAAATGTCATCCATATTTTTAAAAAATTCGAAGCCTATTTTTTAAGTTGAGTGATTCATTCGCTTCACTCGTTTTTTAATGATGCTCGAACAAAAAGAAAAAAAAAAAAGGTCACGGACAGAATTACAGTCAAATTTCTTTTTGGGGGTCGTACTGGATTCTCAAGTGCTTGAAACGGATAAAAATCACAAAATTTTTGAATTCCAAGTAATGTACCGACAAAAGTCTAATTTTATTTCTATAGATAGAATCGCCTGTAAGAAAGCTCGAAAAATGTTGTTACAAGTTTTTTGAAAGATCAGAAATATTTATCGTAGTTGTAGATTGTATTTTTCGGAAAATAAATTGTGTACTTTAATATGTTTCTCTCTTTGATTTTCATCCATTTCATACTTATATTTAGACAATTTTTTCAAGTGTGTAATAGTAATTTATTTCAACGTTTAAAGCGTAAGGTTTGTAAAAAAGGGCGGCCAATTTTAATTTGCACGTGGGCGGATGAAGGTCTAGGATCGGCACTGATGATAAAGTCAAATATTGGCACAACATCTGCAGGGACAAGACCTGCGCTGCTCAACCGTGCCTTCGCGACCATGGACTCTGGGGTACGGATGCCATATACCCTGGCCAGGTGGTCAGCCTGACGCGACGCCCACAGTGTTTGACCCCAAGCAAGCCTAGTCCTCATTTTATCGACCTACTCAATGGATGAAAGGCCGAGTTGACCTTGCCCAGCCTGGGATTACATATATGATCAGCATGCACAAAAACTATATACATGTTAACAGTGTTTTCACTAGAGCGCGAAAATCTCGCTTTTTTTTTTTTTTTTTCTCGCGTTAAAAACGTATTACTGCGAGAAATTCGCACACCTTACAAACCGGTTTCACTCTGCACAAAATTTTCGTTTTTCGAAAAATTCGGGCATTTTTTCAAAAAAATTTGCGCACACTTCCATTTTTCAGTTGAACAGAGTGTAAAAATGGATTTTCAAGAAATAAAAAGTCTACGGAAGAAAAAAAATGGTCCTGGGGACTCGGTTGTTCCTCGACTGGATTATTTTTATTGCAAGCAACTAAGCCTGACTTACAGACTTGGGAGTCCCAGTTACATGCAATAACTAAAAATCATAAATACCCTGATTTTGTGTGTTTACTCGAGGCAGGAGAAAATACCTTATCCAAACCACTTTTATAGTGGGAAATTCTCTCACCCATTTTTTTAAAAATCTCACTCAATTTTGAGGAAAGGGTGAAAAATTCTCACCCATTTTTTTCCCCTTAATGAAAACCCTGTGTTAATACATATCCTTGTATCAATATGAATCATTAGTGATGCCAACCCCAGGGCCCATACTTAGTCGGGTAATGCATGGAATTTTAAATTTCCGTTAATTAAAAAAATAAAATAAAATCTGATTTTATAAACTGACAATTGAGCATGTAAACAAAACAATTCAAACATTCTTTTACAAAAAAGCAATCTGTAGATAAATCTAACTAAATAAAAATGGATTGCATTGACTTTACTGATTAATAATGTCAAAGAAGCATGCTTAATTTGAAAAGTTATGATTTTATTAATCAGTAAATAATAGGACTACTAATTACTAAAATTGTTTTAATTTTCTTTAAATGTGGGAGAAAATTTTTAACACTGTTGGACTGTTTATTTATGAGGTATTATGACAGAAAATCACCTTATGATTGGAAGAAATCATAAGGTGAAAAAACAATACAAGTTTTTCTAAATAAGCAAAAAATAAACACATTATAGGAAAAGTTGCAATCATAATAAGCAATGTATAGTCATATTCAATACAAATTAAATATTTGGAACTCTCAAATGTGACTGTAATATGCAAGCGTACATCATGGCACAGAATTTACATTAATTATACATTTAAATAATCTAGCATCGATCAATGGAGGTCGAAGTGAAGAAGTTCGGTCCTTAAAGTAGAAATATCATTTTCTTTTTATGTAGTGTGTACCACAATAGTCTAACCAACACAAATTTGGTAAAATTAGTGGCTGGGATAGGTAAATAAAACATTTGAAAAGATAGAACGTGTTAAATTTAATTTCATTACAATACTATCACTTTCAAAAATATCTTAACATTCATTCAAATTTTGTTCATGTGTAGTAAAAAAAAAAAAAAAAAAAAAAAAACGCACACAATTAGCCATGTGCTAAAAAAATACCATCATTTACAATATTTTATGCGCTAAAAATGCAACACATAAAATAAAAAGCTGAAACAAACTGTAAAGATGCAACATATGAATAAATAAAACCACGTTTGATAATCCCCCATATGCAAGCTCTTTATAATGATCATTATTCCTAATGATTATCATTATATTCCATCATGATCATTAAACGGTATGCAAGCTCACAGAACGGCAATCATTTTCTTTGACGTAACCGGAAAAAATGCTGAATTTATAAAGACTGGTTCAGACCACTCATTATCCGTAGTGATCGTCAATATTTGATTGTTTACAGTGAAGAAGGAGCTGTGTACTTTGGAGATCGAGGACATTTGCAAACATTTTTACTTTCCGAACATGTACCATGTAAGGAAAGTATTGTAATCATGAAAAAATTCGACTTCGAGATTTTGGTGTTTTTACACGTTTTGAGGGCTTCTGAATCAATTTATGCTATTTTTACGAGATGTATGTATGTATGTGTGTATGTGTGTGTGTATGTGTGTGTGTGTGTGTGTGTGTTTGTGTGTATGTGAGTGAACACGATAGCTCCTGAACGGAGCATTCGATTGAGCTCAAATTGGACATACATGTCATAAACCACCGTCGCAAGACCGGTATTGATTTTGGTGTGTATAGGACTTATAGTTTTTCTACAGGGCTACGACAAAGATTTCTTTTACATTATGGCCTATGGGGGGAATTTCTTGAAAGTGCGCTAGCGTTTAAACGATACATTCGATTGAGCTCAAATTCGGTATACATGTTATAAACCACCATCCTAAGACCGGTATTGATTTTGGTGTGTATAGGACTTATAGTTCTCCTAAAGGGCTACGACAAAACTTTATTTTATGTTATGGCATAATGGCATATGGGGAGAAATTCTTAAAAGCGCGCAAGCGTTTAAACGGTGCATTCGATTGAGTTTCAGTTTGGTATATATGTTTGAATTATTCATCGATTAAAATTTATTTAAATTCTTGGTAATGATCTTAATCGTAAGTGTTCGGAAAGTCGAGTGGAGTCACTCCAGATTTTTATTTTATGTGTTGCATTTTTAGCGCATAAAATATTGTTAATGATGGTGTTTTTTTAGCACATGGCTAATTGTATGCGGGTTTTTTTTTTTTTTATTACACGTGATCAAAATATGAATGAATGTTAAGATATTTGTTAAAGTGATAGTATTGTAATGAAATTAAATTTAACACGTTCTATCTTTTTAAATGTTTTATTTACCTATCCCAGCCACTAATTTTACCAAATTTGTGTTGGTTAGACTATTGTGGTACACACTACATAAAAAGAAAATGATATTTCTACTTTAAGGGCCGAACTTCTTCACTTCGACCTCCATTGATCGATGCTAGATTATTTAAATGTATAATTAATGTAAATTCTGTGCCATGATGTACGCTTGCATAGAACAGTCACATTTGAGAGTTCCAAATATTTAATTTGTATTGAATATGACTATACATTGCTTATTATGATTGCAACTTTTCCTATAATGTGTTTATTTTTTGCTTATTTAGAAAAACTTTTATTGTTTTTTCATCTTATGATTTCTTCCAATCATAAGGTGATTTTCTGTCATCCTACCTCATAAATAAAATTGTAAACAGTCCAGCAGTATTAGAAATTTTCTCCCACATTTGAAGAAAATTAAAACAATTTTAGTAATTAGTAGTACTATTATTTACTGATTGATAAAATCATAACTTTCCAAATTAAGCATGTTTCTTTGACATTATTAATCAGTAAAGTCAATGCAATCCATTTTTATTTAGTTAGATTTATCTACATATTGCTTTTTTGTAAAAAATGTTTGAATTGTTTTATTTACATGCTCAATTATCAGTTTATAAAATCAGATTTTATTTTATTTTTTTAATTGACGGAAATTTAAAATACCATGCATAACCCGATTAAGTATGGGCCCTGGGGGTTGACATCGCTAATGATTCATATTGATACAAGCATATGTATTAACATGTATATAGTTTTTATGCATACTGATCATATATGTAATCCCAGGCTAAGCAAGGTATCAACTCAGCCTTTCATCCATTGAGTAGGTCAATAAAATGAGGACTAGGCTTGCTTGGGCTCAATCACTGTGGGCCTCGCATCAGGCTGACCACCTGGCCAAGGTATATGGCATCCGTACCCCAGAGTCCATGGTCGCGAAGGCGCGGTTGAGCAGCACGGGTCTTGTGCCAGCAGATGTTGTACCAATATTTGACTTTATCATATATATTCACATATATATCCTGCACATTCATTTCTACCATAGACAGTGATTTGGGTCCCAGGGCTCCCCCCCCCATAGTTACGCCACTGCTTGGGTGACATGTAATATGTGACATAGTATGAAATGTGTGGCTTCTTTTGAGTTCTGCATGCAGTGTGTTGCTATTATTTTGCACTGTGAATTAATAAATTGTATCCCCTTCTTTGTCCGAAAGTATTAGATTAGTTAGCATAAGCTGTATGTCATGCAGATACAAGGTTTATTTATTCACCATTTATTTCATATCCCCCCTGCCCTTGAAAAATTTTTCCGGTTGCGCTCTTGAAGTGACAATTTGTTTACATTTTTAGTTTCCTTTAATATTATAGTCTGTTTTTTTTTAGGAATGTGATCGATACAGTTCATATTCTTTATGCCTAATGAGTGCTTGTACAATTTTGCTGTACATTTGAAGCAGCAGCATTGTACTTGTACTTTTTCGGCTTGTAAAATAGGATGAAGTTATCTGCCCAGTTTTACAAGCTGCAAGAGTAAAAGAAATCTCTGCAGTTAAGTGCTGAAGACAGATGGCAATGTGATCCCTTTGTGTGGGTATCATGAATAATTAAAACAAATTTATTAATGTAAATTTTATGTATTTGTAATTAAAAAAATGAAACATTCCAACAAGTTTTAATTTCTTAAATTTCTCTTAGAGAAATGCTAAAAACAATGATCACTCTTCTCCAATTGGAATGACACACATGTATAATCGATAATAAGTGTTCATCCTCAGGGCCTGATTAACACTTTCTGATACTATAGGCCTGCTGTTATTTTGCGGCCCCCCATTCCACTAGTATAAATAATAAATATTGTAGTTTTGAGGCCCCTAGACTTTTTTTACTATAGGCCCGGGCCTCATGGGCCTATTCAGTAATCAGGGCCTGATTAACACTTTCTGATACTATAGGCCTGCTGTTATTTTGCGGCCCCCCATTCCACTAGTATAAATAATAAATATTGTAGTTTTGAGGCCCCTAGACTTTTTTTACTATAGGCCCGGGCCTCATGGGCCTATTCAGTAATCAGGTTCTGTTCATCCTAGGTGTTTTGTGGTCCGTTTACAGATCCATTTCTGCATATCTAATTTAACGATCCGGCACACCTCTACTTGATATCACAATGGACACAGGTTTTTCTTGTTGTTGTTGCCAAGTGACAATAATCAGACATAACAAGAAGATGTAATAATTTTACTATTAATTAAATATTATCATTGTAAATTTTAATACAATAATATGTGTATTAAGGAAACTTACATAGTAAAACAGACAGTAAATTTGTACTTATATTGAAGTGTGTTCTAATATGTAAATTCTTTTAACGCATTTGTGCATTGCAACAGACATCCCCAGTAGAAGAATTTTCTGTATCAATCTGCAGCACCAGGAGCAGAAACCAAAATTTATCTGCGACCTTAACGTTCCCTGAATAAACTACAATCAAAACTTGCTCATTGCAATAAAAACATGCAACCTTTTCGTACTGTGCAAACTTTTTAAACAACTTGCGTACACATCGGCAGTAGTGCACACATGAACGAAACACAAAAAAACAGAATGATATTCTCTACTAGGATACCTCACGCGTATGGTCAAGGCGCGGAGTCTTTGTGGAAATGTGTCTGTTTTCTTTGTGGCGACTCCAGCTCCCCTCAGTCTATCACTCCTTTCCAGAGACTAAACACCTGTGAGGCACTGTTCGCAGTGATATTGATGGTTGTTAGCTTTTGTCTGCAGAAGGGAGGATGCCATAACGTGATAGCCTGGGGGGAAAAAAAGTGCATCTGACTGAAACACAAACATTTTTTTAACCTGCTAGATTGATCTGCAGCACTTGCTGCCATGCTGCACGGTTCCTGCTACCGGGCAGACATCCATACTGAGAAGCATCTATATAAATAAAACAAACTGTAAAATGTCAGTTAGTTGGTTGGTTAGTTAGTTTGTCTGTGTCTCACGTAACTCCGAAACGGGTGATCTTAAACCTACCAAATTTTGTATGGAAATTCTCCAGGACGGGTCCCGACATACCCCAAAAAGATTTTTTCGAAATGCGAATTATTTTAGGAGATATCTATAAAAAACGTGTCGCAAAAGGATAATTTTTGCTCTGCCATTTCGTAATTGTAACTCCACAGTGGAAAAAGAGAGAATACAGCATATCTAGGTTGCCATATTTGGCACGTTTATTAAATGATTCAGACTCTTGAAGTAAAATTAAAAGAATGACGATTTTTTTTGTTTAGATTATTTGTAAGGTTGTTTTTTAATTAAAATATAGTGTGCATGTGAGATCAGAACAGGAATGAAATGTTTTATACTCAAAAGAAAAATAGGATTTGGAAATTTTACGAGACTGAAATGTGCAACTTTTTAATTTGGCGAAAAATAAAATGGTTGATGTGCGATTTTGAGGAGATGATTCTAACGCTTGGTGCAATTTATCGTTTGCTGCTTGGATTATGAATACACCTCAGAATAAGTTTTTAAAATTTTCATTCCGTTGGAATTGTGCATTTTTCTGTGCAGCCTTTCTCTATCGATTTTTAATGTAATACATCCAGAAAAAGAATGTTAGAAATTTTAATTTTGTTTAATCACAATCATGATTAATGATATACTTTCCAACTTAATGAAATAAGAAGCATAATAGGTAAGACCCACGGGGGGGGGGGAAATTTAGTTACCGGGTGTCTTCGCCAAGCGCCGATGTGTCGCCAAGATTGGAGTTTGGTCGAAAGTTTGTTTACTTTAGCCTTAGAGTCAAATGTCTGTTGTAACCTGTGTGGATTGAGTTGAGGTGTTGGATGATGCTGTAGTTTGCAAGAAATTGATTGGTTGTTGGGTTGAACAGTATTATGATGTTTGTTAATGGAATTTTGTGATTGGCTGACGGTTATTAACTGTAATCTGTGATCGGAACTTTTAAAAGGGGGATGTTTTGAGCTTGCTTCGTCATTTTTAGTTTAGTTTGCTGTGGGGTACGTGAATTATTTGTCCGGAACATTTTACGGAATTTTGACATATTAAAAAACCTCGTCTGCTTATTAGAATTTTAGTGAATGGTTTTAATGTTTTAGATTGTGTGGTTTTAGAAATTTGAAGATGCAGCCGTTGTTGGTTAATTTTAGTATATTTAGTATGTTTTTAATTTTGGAAAGTGACGAAAAGGTATTGGATTTTTTAATTGATGTGGGCTTAATACCGGCAAGGACGAGTGTTTTTTTTGTGATTTGTGTGGTTCGGAAATGGCTTGCTAAAATGATAGTGGGAGGAAGGTGGGCTATCGATTTGTTTGCAAGAATAGAAAAAAGAGTAAGTGTTCCGGAACTTTATATCCCTTAAGTAATACTTTTTTTGAAAAAACTCGCATTAGTATAAGAGATATATTGGCTATAATTTTTTGCTTTGTTTTGAAACTTCCTATTTTGTTCACGTTAACTGAAATTAATTCTTGGCGTGCGAGGAGGGAGGAAAAAAGTATGTCGTCAAGTACGGCGACTGATTATTTTTCGTTCTGTCGCGAGGTTTGCGAAGTGGTAGTTTCTCATGAAGACAAAAAGTTGAGGGGTCGGTGGAAGACTGTGTCTTTGGATGAAACTTTTTAACTAAGCGGAAATCTTGCAAAGGTAGAATTTGCGAATCCAGTACAATAGTGGTATTTGGTATATACTGTAGGGAAGATAAAGAGGTTTTTTTTTTTTTTTTGAAGTTGATAGTAAAAGCAAGCAGGAATTATGGCCATATGTTAAGAGCTTTGTTCACCCTGATACGTCGGTTATTTGTACAGATAGTGCGCCACAGTATAAATGTGGCGTTGTGCGGTTGAAAAAATTTTTAATCAGGCAGTGCAAAGACAACTAACCATTCGAAAGGGGAATTTGTATCAAAAGAAGACAATAAAAATACAATAAATGACATCGAGAACGAGAATAAGCAGTTAAAAAACCTGTTAAAAGATGGCGAACCAACTGGTCACCGGAGGCGGCTAGTAACTTGTATAAAACTAAAAGATATTGCTTACCTTTTGCGATTAACTCGAACATTGTACACTTTGGCAAGTTATCTCCACTTGGTGAGGTAGCACACTTCACTGGCAATTAGAGATTTGTTTTTAGAGTATCCAACAGATTTATTTGAGAAGGCAGAAATATAAATATTTCTGTCATTCCCAACAAATCAGTTAGCATATTACTCTTAAAACTATACGGCTGAAACTAATTAAGGGAGTAATTTGGTAAGCGGGTGTCAGCTATTTTTGGCGACTTTTTTTTGTCTCCAACACCCGCTACTTGGTGCTTTTTTTTGGTCGCCAAATATTTCACGTGTGAAACACCATTTTAGAAAACAATAAAATAATACAAGACGGTCAGCACTGTCAGCAAAGTCAAAGCATTTTAACACATATTAAAATTGCACAGATATTCCACTAAAAAAAAAAAAAACAATAAAACAAAATACACCGTCCATACTTAACACTAAAAAACGTCAGCAATTTCAGTAACAGACAATTCAAAATGAGCAAACAGTAAACCGCTTTTAACTAAAAAAATTTCAGTATATTAAGCAATCTAGTTCTACAGCTATGTAAACTAGGCAACCAGTGGACTAGGCAACCCAGTTCTACAGCTTGGTAAACGAGGCAACCAGTGGACCGTTTTTAGCTTAAAAAAACTAAAGTGGATAAACAATCTAATTGTACAGCTACGTAAACTAGGCAACCAGTGGACCTTTTTTAACTAAAAAAAATTCAGTGCATTAAGCAACCTAGTTCTACAGCTATGTAAACTAGGCAGCCAGTGGAACGTTTTTAACTAAAAAAACTAAAGTGGATGAAGCAGCGTAGTTTTACAGCTACGTAAACAGGGCAAACACTGGCATATTTTCAACTCAAAAACACATAGGTGGATTAAACAACCTAGGTATACACCTTATATAAAGTCAGTATAGCACTTATGAAAACATAACAACATCAAATATCAATGTACAATTCACATTGAAAACCTTAAGCAATTGCAAAAATTCTTTAAAAAAAACACTTACCTTTATTTTAAGTAACTCCTCAAAAATATCTGTAACACACACCAGCTAATAACATAACACCAAAATGCTCCCTTTTATTTAACTTTATATTCATACCCTCCTTATAACACACACTTTCTTTTTAAACAATAACATAATATTCACTACATCTTTAAGTACCAGATGAAAAGATTTTCAAATAAAAAAAATACACCTTATATTCTCCGGAACAACTAACCACACACCAAACACCAATAACACAAAACAAGAACTGACGCATCAAATTCAAATTCTGGTTCTTATAAAACTTCGGTTTACCGATTACAGTTAAATTGCCTAAACCAATCACAAATTTCCTTTACCAAACATCCTGGTATCGTTTAATGAACCCACCGAGCCTTTTTGGTTAATTCCTAGTTTAGGGTACTTCTTGGCGCGTTTTCAAAAATCGCCAATTTGGCGTGTTTTCCCGTCTTGTCTCGTGCGCGTTTTGTCCCGTAGTGTCTTTGGAGCTGAAACGCTCCCAAAGACACTACGGGAGAAAGCACCCAAATTAGCGATAAATGCACAAAATAAGCAAATTGAAAAGCATAAATATTGAAGTTTTAAACAACAAAAATTATTGTACTTACTTGTTGAACAACTGATTTTTTATTTAATTTAAATAATCATATTCGTCGTCTCATAAGTCATAGTGGTTTTTTTTTTTTTATGTTTGTGGATACTATTTTAGAAGGAATTTTCTGTAATCTAAAACGAATTTTAAAACCTAAACACTAATCATAAAGCATTCAGGTAAAGCAATTTTCTGAAATCTAAAACCGATTTTCTGATCTCTAAAATTTTCTTTTAGCTGCAATCAGTCGTTCTTTCGTAATCCATTCAAGAAAAAGAGATTTTTTGAAACCTAAAATGAATTTTCTAAAATCTAATGCTAAAATTTTTCGTTTAGCCTCAACCATACACCACGCAATTTAGAAAAGCACGCTTACCTACTCTCAAAAAGCATATAATCGACAGTGAAAATCCAGGGACAATAATTAGTTTATCCAAAAAATCGGATCCGAAAAATACGATTACAAGGAACCGAAAACGTTTGTGGTTAACCCCTCGGAGTTTCCATAAGAAATGGCTTTTGGAAACCAATAGAATATTCAAACCAACCGCCGCGCATGCGTTCCGTTAACACAACGTATCAGTACATTCACTCCCCCCCCCCCTTCTCTTTTTAGTAGAATAAATTTAATAATGTAAACAAATAAGAGTCCCGTCAGAGGCAAAAACACGCACTACAGAAACAAAATGGCGGATTTCCACATGGTTGCCAGAATGCAAACTAAAGTCGCCAAGGTTACCACATTATACCTGTTATCGCCTCGTTGGCGAAGAAGCACCCTAAACTAGGAATCAGCCGCGGTTTTACATCAAACTACAGCACCAGTCAACAACTCAACTCCAAACACAGGTTGCAACAGATATCTGAAACTATCGCTATCGTAAACAAACTGTCCAACGAACTTCAAATTTGGCAACACATCGGCACTTGGCGAGGACACCTGCTTACGAAATTTCCCCCTAATTAAGTTCAACATGTTATAGTAGTATATTTTTAAACACTAACATAGTAAATGTAGGGTATTTTAATTAAAAGCACATTACAAGAAATCGTGTGGTTTAAAAAAAAAAAAAAAAAAAAAGAAAAGAAAATGCTATTGCACTCTGCATAACTGTGTAACGTGTATTAATCAGGGGTGCTAGAAAGAATATGAGTTGCAGTTCATGCATTGCAAAAGAGTATAATTAACATAAAGACGAAAAGAAACGATAAAAGTTTAAACATACTCACCATACTCACCGAACTTTAACATTCCCACTCTAACGAAAGCAAATACAAATCGCAAATTTAATTTGCGAGTTTAATCTGTATACCTTTGTACAAAAAATTATCTTTACAAAACTGACTACTGAACTTATATCGTTATTGTAATGTTTTAAAACACTTTTGCAAGTCCTTTTATTTCTATTCGATCTATTATATTGCATAGCAAGGCTTAAACAACCACTTTCAGCCATCATGAGCTCCCCGTTAAAATCAAAACAAACTCGCTAGCTGCTAGCAGACAGGGTACAGCAGGGCAAATTCTACGTCATATTAATAAACCCCACTGCTAGAAGACCTCTGATTGGTCTACATTCGATATAATCGATATCGTCTCTAAAAGTTGTTTTGGAGAAAGTGATCGGGGTATTTTCTGACGTCAGAGATAATGATCATCATTTTCTTCGAGTTTGCATACCAGATAGTGATGCGATCATTATTTTTTAGTAAATGATCGTATCATTATCACTTCATTAGTTGAATTGCCTGCATACGGGGGAATACTTTACCTTACAAAATGTAAAAATGTTTGCAAATGTCCACGATCTCCAAAGTACACAGCTTCTTCTTCACTGTAAACAATCAAATATTGACGATCACTACGGATAATGAGTGGTCTTGGTCTGAACCAGTCGTTATAAATGGAGGATATCGCTTCCTTGGGTTCGAGGCTGTAAAAGTCACGTGACGGTGGAAAACAAACAACCTTTTCTCCATAGGTTTATGTGCTGGACACCATGTAATAAGCGCAAAATCAAAAAAATAATAATTATGCCTCTGTATTGTGCTACCTATGGATGTTTCAATAACTTTCTGGAACCTGTACATGACTACAAAAAGATATCTTTCCACAGATTCCCATTAAAAAGTGCTGACATAATAAAACTTATAGTGAGACGAGGCTATTTCAGTCACGTGTCGATGGAAAATATATACTTCAGCCAATCAGATTGCAGGATTACTCATCAACACGGCGCAAAGGTCACGTGTTGGTGAAAAAATGACGTCACACCGATAAACCTCATTCAGCAGTTTTTCCGGGTACGTTAAAGAAAATGATTGCCGTTCTGTAAGCTTGCATACCGTTTAATGATCATGATGGAATATAATGATTATCATTAGGAATAATGATCATTATAAAGAGCTTGCATATGGGGCAGTGGCGGCTCGTGGGATACAGCAAGTATTGCCGGGCTGCACTTGAAATTATCAGCACATACTTTAAAATAATTTATTCTACTAATTTTCCTAAATTCAGATTAGAATTGTCGAATTTCTACGGTAAATTAAAAAAATCTCCGAAAAAAACCAAACAAAA
>JAWZYV010019920.1:0-26575 GCA_038373885.1 Cheiracanthium punctorium | reverse complement strand
GTTTAGTCAACTGTTTCAAAGTATATTATTGACACACACATTCATAAAGACCATTGTTATAAAGTGTATTTCTGCATCATTTCCAACAATTACGCCCCTTTGTTGAAAGTCATTTTCAATAAAGGTTTAGTCCACTGTTTCAAAGCATATTATTGACACACATTTTAAAGAGCATTGTTATAACGTGTATTTCTGCATTATTTCCAACAATTACGTCCCTTTGTTGAAAGTCATTTTAAATAAAGGTTTAGTCAACTGTTTCAAAGTATATTATTGACACACATTCTTAAAGACCATTGTTATAGCGTGTATTTCTGCATTATTTCAAACAATTACGCCCTTTGTTGAAAGTCATTTTTAATAAAGGTTTAGTCCACTGTCTTAAAGTACATTATTGACACACATTTTTAAAGAGCATTGTTATATCGTGTATTTTTGCCTTATTTCTAACAATTACGTCCCTTTGTTAAAAATCAATTTAAATAAAGGTTTAGTCAACTGTTTCAAAGTATATTATTGACACACATTCATAAAGACCGTTGTTATAACGTGTATTTCTGCATTATTTCCAACAATTACGCCCTTTGTTGAAAGTCATTTTCAATAAAGGTTTAGTCCACTGTTTCAGAGTATATTATTGACACAAATATTTAAAGAGCATTGTTATACCGTGTATTTCTGCATTATTCCCAACAATTAACGCCCTTTGTTGAAAGTCAATTTAAATAAAGGTTTAGTCAACTGTTTCAAAGTATATTATTGACACACATTCATAAAGACCATTGTTATAACGTGTATTTCTGCCATTATTTCCAACAATTACGCCCTTTGTTGAAAGTCATTTTCAATAAAGGTTTAGTCCACTGTTTCAAAGTATATTATTGACACACATTCATTAAAGACCATTGTTATAACGTGTATTTCTGCATTATTTCCAACAATTACGCCCCTTTGTTGAAAGTCAATTTAAATAAAGGTTTAGTCCACTGTTTCAAAGTATATTATTGACACACATTCATAAAGAGCATTGTTATACGTGTATTTCTGCATTATTTCCAACAATTACGCCCCTTTGTTGAAAGTCATTTTAAATAAAGGTTTAGTCACTGTTTCAAAGTATATTATTGACACACATATTATAAAGAGCATTGTTATAATCGTGTATTTCTGCATTATTTCAACAATTACGCCCCTTTTTTAAAGTCATTTTAAATAAAGGTTTAGTCAACTGTTTCAAAGTATATTATTGACACACATTCATAAAGACCATTGTTATAACGTGTATTTCTGCATTATTTCCAACAATTACGCCCCTTTGTTGAAAGTCATTTTCAATAAAGGTTTAGTCCACTGTTTCAAAGTATATTATTGACACAAATATTTAAAGAGCATTGTTATATCGTGCATTCTTGCATAATTCCCAACAATTAACGTCCCTTTGTTTAAAGTCATTTTAAATAAAGGTTTAGTCAACTGTTTCAAAGTATATTATTGACACACATTCATTAAAGACCATTGTTATAACGTGTATTTCTGCCATTATTTCCAACAATTACGCCCCTTTGTTGAAAGTCATTTTAAATAAAGGTTTAGTCAACTGTTTCAAAGTATATTATTGACACACATTCTTAAAGACCATTGTTATAACGTGTATTTCTGCATTATTTTAAACAATTACGACCCTTTGTTGAAAGTCATTTTAAATAAAGGTTTAGTCCATTGTTTCAAAGTATATTATTGACACACATTCATGAAGACCATTGTTATAACGCGTATTTCTGCATTATTTTCAACAATTACGCCCCTTTGTTGAAAGTCATTTTAAATAAAGGTTTAGTCCATTGTTTCAAAGTATATTATTGACACACATTCATGAAGACCATTGTTATAACGTGTATTTCTGCATTATTTCCAACAGTTACGTCCCTTTGTTGAAAGGATTTTTAAATAAAGGTTTAGTCCACTGTTTCAAAGTATATTATTGACACAGATATTTAAAGAGCATTGTTATATTGTATATTTTTGCTTTATATCGAACAATTACGTCCCTTTTTTTAAAATCAATTTAAATAAAGGTTTATTCAACTGTTTCAAAGTATATTATTGACACACATTCATAAAGACCGTTGTTATAACGTGTATTTCTGCATTATTTCCAACAATTACGCCCCTTTGTTGAAAGTCATTTTCAATAAAGGTTTAGTCCACTGTTTCAGAGTATATTATTGACACAAATATTTAAAGAGCATCGTTATACCGATCATTCCTTCATAATTCCCAACAATTAACGCTCCTTTGTTAAAAATCAATTTAAATAACGATTTAGTCAACTGTTTCAAAGTATATTATTGACACACATTCATATACACATATTGTATTCACATTCATATATTCATATTGACTCACATTCATATCCCATTGTTATAGCAACAAAGGACAATTACGTCCCTTTGTTGAAAGTCATTTTATATAAAAGTTTAGTCAACTGTTTCAAAGTATATTATTGACACACATTCATAAAGACCATTGTTATAAAGTGTATTTCTGCATCATTTCCAACAATTACGCCCCTTTGTTGAAAGTCATTTTCAATAAAGGTATAGTCCATTGTTTCAAAGCATATTATTGACACACATTTTAAAGAGCATTGTTATATCGTATATTTTTGCCTTATTTCCAATAATTACGTCCCTTTGTTGAAAGTCATTTTAAATAAATGTTTAGTGCACTGTTTCAGAGTATATTATTGACAGAAATATTTAAAGAGCATTGTTATACCGTGCATTCCTGCATAATTCCCAAGCATGTACGTCCCTTTGTTGAAAGTCATTTTAAATAACATTTTAGTCAACTGTTTCAAAGTATATTATTGAGACGCATTCATAAAGACCATTGTTATAACGTGTATTTCTGCATTATTTCCAACAATTACGCCCCTTTGTTTAAAGTCATTTGAAATAAAGGTTTAGTCCACTGTCTCAAAGTACATTATTGACACACATTTTTAAAGATCATTGTTATATCGTGTATTTTTGCCTTATTTCTAACAATTACGTCCCTTTGTTAAAAATCAATTGAAATAAAGGTTTAGTCAACTGTTTCAAATTATATTATTGACACACATTCATAAAGACCGTTGTTATAACGTGTATTTCTGCATTATTTCGAACAATTACGTCCCTTTGTTGAAAGTCATTTTAAATAAAGTTTTAGTCCACTATTTCAGAAGTATATTATTGACACAAATATTTAAAGAGCATTGTTATACCGTGTATTTCTGCATTATTTCCAACAATGAACGTCCCTTTGTTGAAAGTCATTTTAAATAAAGTTTTAGTCAACTGTTTCAAAGTATATTATTGACACGCATTCATAAAGAGCATTGTTATAACGTGTATTTCTGCATTATTTCCAACAATTACGCCCCTTTGTTGAAAGTCATTTTCAATAAAGGTTTAGTCCACTGTTTCAAAGTACATTATTGACACACATTTTTAAAGAGAATTGTTATATCGTGTATTTTTGCATTTATTTCCAACAATTACGTCCCTTTGTTTAAAGTCAATTTAAATACAGGTTTAGTCCACTGTTTCAAAGTATATTATTGACACATTCATAAAGACCATTGTTATAACGTGTATTTCTGCATTATTTCCAACAATTACGCCCCTTTGTTGAAAGTCATTTTAAATAAAGGTTTAGTCCACTGTTTCAAAGTACATTATTGACACACATTTTTAAAGAGCATTGTTATATCGTGTATTTTTGCCTTATTTCCAACAATTACGTCTCTTTGTTAAAAATCAATTTAAATAAAGGTTTAGTCAACTGTTTCAAAGTATATTATTGACACACATTCATAAAGACCGTTGTTATAACGTGTATTTCTGCATTATTTCCAACCATTACGTCCCTTTGTTGAAAGTCATTTTAAATAAAGTTTTAGTCCACTGTTTCAAAGTATATTATTGACAGAAATATTTAAAGAGCATTGTTATACCGTGTATTCCTGCATAATTTCCAACAATTACGTCCCTTTGTTCAAAGTCATTTTAAATAAAGTTTTAGTCAACTGTTTCAAAGTATATTATTGACACACATTCATAAAGACGATTGTTATAACGTGTATTTCTGCATTATTTCCAACAATTACGCCCCTTTGTTGAAAGTCATTTTCAATAAAGGTTTAGTCCACTGTTTCAAAGTATATTATTGACATACATTCTAAAGACCATTGTTATAGCGTGTATTTCTGCATTATTTCCAACAATTACGCCCCTTTGTTGAAAGTCATTTTAAATAAAGGTTTAGTCCACTGTTTCAAAGTATATTATTGACACACATTCATAAAGACCATTGTTATAACGTGTATTTCTGCATTATTTCCAACAATTACGCCCCTTTGTTGAAAGTCATTTTAAATAAAGGTTTAGTCCACTGTTTCAAAGTATATTATTGACACACATTCTAAAGAGCATTGTTATATCGTGTATTTCTGCATTATTTCAACAATTACGTCCCTTTGTTGAAAGTCATTTTAAATAAAGGTTTAGTCCATTGTTTCAAAGTATATTATTGACACACATTCATGAAGACCATTGTTATAACGTGTATTTCTGCATTATTTCCAACAGTTACGTCCCTTTGTTGAAAGGATTTTTAAATAAAGGTTTAGTCCACTGTTTCAAAGTATATTATTGACACAGATATTTAAAGAGCATTGTTATATTGTATATTTTTGCTTTATATCGAACAATTACGTCCCTTTTTTTTAAATCAATTTAAATAAAGGTTTATTCAACTGTTTCAAAGTATATTATTGACACACATTCATAAAGACCGTTGTTATAACGTGTATTTCTGCATTATTTCCAACAATTACGCCCCTTTGTTGAAAGTCATTTTCAATAAAGGTTTAGTCCACTGTTTCAAAATACATTATTGACACACATTTTTTAAGAGAATTGTTATATCGTGTATTTTTGCCTTATTTCCAACAATTACGCCCCTTTGTTTAAAGTGAATTTAAATACAGGTTTAGTCCACTGTTTCAAAGTATATTATTGATAAACATTCATAATGACCATTGTTATAACGTGTATTTCTGCATTATTTCCAACAATTACGCCCCTTTGTTGAAAGTCATTTTCAATAAAGGTTTAGTCCACTGTTTCAAAGCATATTATTGACACACATTCATGAAGACCATTGTTATAGCGCGTATTTCTGCATTATTTTCAACAATTACGCCCCTTTGTTGAAAGTCATTTTAAATAAAGGTTTAGTCCATTGTTTCAAAGTATATTATTGACACACATTCATGAAGACCATTGTTATAACGTGTATTTCTGCATTATTTCCAACAGTTACGTCCCTTTGTTGAAAGGATTTTTAAATAAAGGTTTAGTCCACTGTTTCAAAGTATATTATTGACACAGATATTTAAAGAGCATTGTTATATTGTATATTTTTGCTTTATATCGAACAATTACGTCCCTTTTTTTAAATCAATTTAAATAAAGGTTTATTCAACTGTTTCAAAGTATATTATTGACACACATTCATAAAGACCGTTGTTATAACGTGTATTTCTGCATTATTTCCAACAATTACGCCCCTTTGTTGAAAGTCATTTTCAATTAAGGTTTAGTCCACTGTTTCAAAATACATTATTGACACACATTTTTTAAGAGAATTGTTATATCGTGTATTTTTGCCTTATTTCCAACAATTACGCCCCTTTGTTTAAAGTCAATTTAAATACAGGTTTAGTCCACTGTTTCAAAGTATATTATTGATACACATTCATAATGACCATTGTTATAACGTGTATTTCTGCATTATTTCCAACAATTACGCCCCTTTGTTGAAAGTCATTTTCAATAAAGGTTTAGTCCACTGTTTCAAAGCATATTATTGACACACATTGTTAAAGAACATTGTTATAACGTGTATTTCTGCATTATTTCCAACAATTACGCCCCTTTGTTGAAAGTCATTTTAAATAAAGGTTTAGTCCATTGTTTCAAAGTATATTATTGACACACATTCATGAAGACCATTGTTATAGCGTGTATTTCTGCATTATTTTCAACAATTACGACCCTTTGTTGAAAGTCATTTTAAATAAAGGTTTAGTCCATTGTTTCAAAGTATATTATTGACACACATTCATGAAGACCATTGTTATAACGCGTATTTCTGCATTATTTTCAACAATTACGCCCCTTTGTTGAAAGTCATTTTAAATAAAGGTTTAGTCCAATCTTTCAAAGTATATTATTGACACACATTCATGAAGACCATTGTTATAACGTGTATTTCTGCATTATTTCCAACAGTTACGTCCCTTTGTTGAAAGGATTTTTAAATAAAGGTTTAGTCCACTGTTTCAAAGTATATTATTGACACAGATATTTAAAGAGCATTGTTCTATTGTATATTTTTGCTTTTATCGAACAATTACGTCCCTTTTTTTAAAATCAATTTAAATAAATTTTTATTCAACTGTTTCAAAGTATATTATTGACACACATTCATAAAGACCGTTGTTATAACGTGTATTTCTGCATTATTTCCAACAATTACGCCCCTTTGTTGAAAGTCATTTTCAATAAAGGTTTAGTCCACTGTTTCAGAGTATATTATTGACACAAATATTTAAAGAGCATCGTTATACCGATCATTCCTTCATAATGCCCAACAATTAACGCTCCTTTGTTAAAAATCAATTTAAATAAAGGTTTAGTCAACTGTTTCAAAGTATATTATTGACACACATTCATATACACATATTGTATTCACATTCATATATTCATATTGACTCACATTCATATCCCATTGTTATAGCAACAAAGGGACAATTACGTCCCTTTGTTTAAAGTCATTTTATATAAAAGTTTAGTCAACTGTTTCAAAGTATATTATTGACACACATTCATAAAGACCATTGTTATAAAGTGTATTTCTGCATCATTTCCAACAATTACGCCCCTTTGTTGAATGTAATTTTCAATAAAGGTTTAGTCCATTGTTTCAAAGCATATTATTGACACACATTTTAAAGAGCATTGTTATATCGTATATTTTTGCCTTATTTCCAATAATTACGCCCCTTTGTTGAAAGTCATTTTAAATAAAAGTTTAGTCAACTGTTTCAAAGTATATTATTGACACACATTCTTAAAGACCATTGTTATAACGTGTATTTCTGCATTAGTTAAAACAATTACGCCCCTTTTTTGAAAGTCATTTGAAATAAAGGTTTAGTCCACTGTCTCAAAGTACATTATTGACACACATTTTTAAAGATCATTGTTATATCGTGTATTTTTGCCTTATTTCTAACAATTACGTCCCTTTGTTAAAAATCAATTGAAATAAAGGTTTAGTCAACTGTTTCAAATTATATTATTGACACACATTCATAAAGTCATTTTAAATAAAGTTTTAGTACACTATTCCAGAATATATTATTGACAGAAATATTTAAAGAGCATTGTTATACCGTGCATTCCTGCATAATTCCCAACAATGAACGTCCCTTTGTTGAAAGTCATTTTAAATAAAATTTTAGTCAACTGTTTCAAAGTATATTATTGAGACGCATTCATAAAGACCATTGTTATAACATGTATTTCTGCATTATTTCCAACAATTACGCCCCTTTGTATAAAGTCATTTTCAATAAAGGTTTAGTCCACTGTTTCAAAGTACATTATTGACACACATTTTTTAAGAGAATTGTTATATCGTGTATTTTTTATTTATTTCCAACAATTACGCCCCTTTGTTTAAAGTCACCCAGCAAACACAGTCCTATCGGATAAGTTTTGGGCCGACACTGGCATGCCGGCGCAGAATGTGCCGGTGCGATATCGCTCACGCGGTACCGAAAACGACAAAATTGCGTCCGCCTGGGCGTCTGTCGGGCCGAAAGGATGGGGTGGTTCTGGTTCGGTGTCGGCAAAAACGATAACGGCGTCGGCCCAGCCTTGTGCCACTTTTGAACCAAAACCATTACGTTTTTGGTGTGGTATCGGCAACGACAAAATATCGAAAACCGACCAGCACCTTATTTATTTCCAAAATACCCTAATTAGCTCCGTAGTTAGTTCTCTAGGGTATTAATCAACAAATTAAAGTAATAATAATTATTATTATATAAATGACTTTACACCACTAGGACTAAATTTATTAAAAATACCTAATTAGCAAAATAGTTTGTTTTTAAGAAAATATTTGATGAATTTAAGAAGGAAAGCTCTTTTTAAAATTAACCGTATTATTTTTTTATGCATCAACCAATGTTTTACTTTTTTTAAACGTGTTATTATATGTTTGTCAGACCATAGACATTTTTTTAAACAAAATATTAGGCTCAACTAGACAATGTTCTTTTTTTTTCCAAAAATCTTTTAGAAGCCAAAAAAATTTATAATTTTCCAGAACCAAAGATTATAAATAAACATTCACGCAATGCTAAAAAAAGAGAGAGAAAAAAAAATAAAGTTATACAACATGCTTTTTTTAAAAAAATGTTTTAATTTATTTTTTTGTTAAGTTATTTCATAATACAAAATAAAGTTGCCTTTTGATTTTATATATTATTTTAAAGAAGAATGTAAACAACATACGTTAAAAGAAATTAAAATATTGGCTGATTCTACAAATAAACGGTTAATTTCATAAAAACCTTTTCTCTTCAAAATAATTAAACATTTTCATATACAAACAAATTATTTTGTTTATACTTAATAACTAAGTACTTTTGGCAAAACTAAGTATTTTTTGGATTTTAACTAAGTATTTTTGGCAAAATGAGCCCCAGTGATGTAAGGTAATTTATATAATAATGATTATTTTTAATAGGTTGATTAGTGCTAAACTATATATGAAACTAATAAGTATTAATAAACCATGTTTATTATTAGAAGATACTTACTTTAAGTAAATATTTTATATTACTGAACTTTTACAGTTTATGATTATCATTTAGTAGAAGAAAGGAACTTTCTATAACAGAATATACTTACTTTTTTCTGTTGTTTTGAGTAATATGAAATTAAGTACTTAAGTAAATCGACACATTTTTCAATGTAGTATGTAAGTTATTTATTAAAAATACCTTCCTGCTTGTTTATTAATAGTTTTCAAGTTGCTTATTTGAATTATAAATTTCATTTTCGCATTATTTAGAAATAATTAGCAGTTTTGAACTACATCTTATTTTAGTAGTCCCTGAGATAACATTAAAAAATCTAGCTAAGAAAAAATACAAATTCGTAATATATACTTAAAAATCAACTTACCCCTTTTTAACTGTCGTGAGAACTTAGCAAAATGAAAACCAAAAAGCACTAACCACATTTAGACAACTGTAAAATTTTTGTCTAGTTGAGGTTAATACCAGTTAGTCTTTAGAAAAAAATCACAGTTTATCCAGAGAAAACTATAGCAAAGTCCGATCTAACTGACGTAAGAACTTAGCCTATTTAAAACTAAAAAGCACTAACCACATTCAGACAATTTTAAAATTTTTGTCTAGCTACAGTCAGTGCCATTTAGTCTAGGAAAAAAAATCGCAATTTATCCAGAGAAAAATGCAGCAAACTCCATTGCTCTGAGAAAACTCAGAATCCACGTTACTGAAAAGTTTGCGTTGCGAGATGATTTCTGTTACAACCTTGGAATGGAATGGGCAGGAGACGGTCACAAATACAAAAGGGAAACGAAAAAAAAAAAAAAAAACACTTCCCGCTCTTCGATTGTCGTGAAAACTAGAATAGGGAAAGGTCCATTTTTTCCTAGTGCGTAATACTGTGGTTCCTACAAGGGGTGGAAAGCCGTAGGAATGCACTCGACCCCCCCCCCCCACCCACTGCGCGTGTGCTACATGTTATAGTGTACGCGGACAAGGGAATTGGAAAAGAAAGTCCGAGAGATTTTAGCTTTTAAATTATTCACTTTAAATTAGATCGCGTGGAAAAAGAAACAAAACAAATTAGTGTTATTCTACTGCAAAATAGTTCATACTTCAATATCTGCAATGAATTAATCAATTAATTTTTAGAAAGATAAATTACTATAATCAGCAAAAAATGGTTACTTTTATTCATTTTTACGGAGATAAGAGCATTAAATTTTATTTAATTTGTAACAGCATTTTACAATGTTGTATCAAAACATGATTTTGCCGTAATTTTTACTATTATTTTATTTGAACAGAAACATGACAAACAAGTTGTTCAAATAAATGCTATTAAATTAATTATTCATAGTTATAATTTTAAAATGAAACTATTAATATTTTTTCAATTTATAATTATTCAGTATAGTGAATAAAAACTTTTATTTATTTATTTTTTTTTTTTTTTTTAACAACAGCAGCTAATGGATTATAAAAAAAAATTCCTTAACTATAAATTATACTGATATTTTTTATTTTTATGGAAATACTAATGAAAAGGTATTTTTTCTACTATTTTAATCCAATTTAATTTCAGAAAGTTTTGTTGTTTTGTGTTTTTTGTAAGGAAAAAACACAGGAGTTAATCCTTAGGGCGTCGGTGCCCTGAGCGGAAGAAGGCTTCTAGCGTTTGTTTCAATAAATAAAACAATTAATAAGCAATAAAATTGGGGTTGAACAGTAATTATAATAATTATTTGGTCTATAATTTTATAAAAATCAACCATATTTCCTTCATTTTATAAATATTAGATAATGTTTTGAATTTATATAAAATTTATAAAATATCCCCAATTTTTGTTCCAGAATTGGGGATACAACGGTGATTTGTCCTCAATTCTATGTTCAAAAATCTGGTTAATTTATATAACCCATATTCACATTACATCTGGAGAAAATCACCCAACATCCAAACTGTAAATTGACAGATGCGCGGTAGACCTGAACCCTGGACCTTCACACTTCAACCAGCTGCGGATCCAGGAAAAAAAAATTCTGGAGGGGGCACAAGACAATTTTTGTCACATTTTCTTATAGAATGACTTGAATTTACAAAACAAGTTAATGCTCTATAGTGTAAACTTCATTCGTCTAGGGGGGGGGGGGATGGGGCTCTGGATCCGCCAATGACTTCAACCATATTCGGTGTCTTATCCACTCGGCCACGGTGGGCTACTTTTGTGAACTTTTAAAATTCAGCGTTTAATGTTCTGCATTGTATGTATTTTATTTTTAATTAATTTTATTATTATTTTTTAAATTGGAAGTACTTAACTTCTATCACTTTATATAAAATGAAATTCATAGTCATATAATTATTTCAGAGATGTGAATAACTAGACAGAAATTGCCCCAATTGAGGGGTGGGGGTGGGCGCTTAGAAACCCCTTCAATAATAAGTCATAAAAAACTGGCTAACTTATCTAACGCATATTCACAATACATCTGGTGAAAATCACCAACATCTAAACTGTAGATTGACAGATGCGCGGTAGACCAGAACCCTGGACAGGACCTCAGGTAAATTAACCAGATAGAATGATTCCCCCCCCCTCCCCTCCTTTTTTTCGCCTGTGAAGGAGGCACTTGAATCCTACGGGCTCAAAACATTGTAAATAGAAAGTATTGAAATCATAAATTAAAAAGAATTATTTTAACAATATATATATGCTGCTTGTGCTGGCTTTATACCGTTCAGTTTAGAAATTACACTTCTGGACCGATATCGGTTTTGACGTTTGGTGCAGTACATCGCCAAAATCACATGTTAACCCTAAAAGGCTAGCCGCTATCGGACCGTTGCATGCCCGAAATGAACTTTTATTTGCTTACGCCAAACCGTTTTGCCAGCACAGAACCGACACCGTCCCAATTGCCAGTATGCCAATGCCGACATCGAAACGGTACTGCCGATGACGGCCCATCCCTAACCCGATACGGCTGTGTTTGCTGGGATTTAAATACAGGTTTAGTCCACTGTTTCAAAGTATATTATTGATACACATTCATAATGACCATTGTTATAACGTGTATTTCTGCATTATTTCCAACAATTACGCCCCTTTGTTGAAAGTCATTTTCAATAAAGGTTTAGTCCACTGTTTCAAAGCATATTATTGACACACATTGTTAAAGACCATTGTTATAACGTGTATTTCTGCATTATTTCCAACAATTACGCCCCTTTGTATAAAGTCATTTTCAATAAAGGTTTAGTCCACTGTTTCAAAGTACATTATTGACACACATTTTTTAAGAGAATTGTTATATCGTGTATTTTTGATTTATTTCCAACAATTACGCCCCTTTGTTTAAAGTCAATTTAAATACAGGTTTAGTCCACTGTTTCAAAGTATATTATTGATACACATTCATAATGACCATTGTTATAACGTGTATTTCTGCATTATTTCCAACAATTACGTCCCTTTGTTGAAAGTCATTTTAAATAAAGGTTTAGTCCACTGTTTCAGAAGTATATTATTGACAGAAATATTTAAAGAGCATTGTTATACCGTGCATTCCTGCATAATTCCCAAGCAATGTACGTCCCCTTTGTTGAAAGTCATTTTAAATAAAATTTTAGTCAACTGTTTCAAAGTATATTATTGAGACGCATTCATAAAGACCATTGTTATAACGTGTATTTCTGCATTATTTCCAACAATTACGCCCCTTTGTTGAAAGTCATTTTTCAATAAAGGTTTAGTCTACTGTTTCAGAGTATATTATTGACACAAATATTTAAAGAGCATCGTTATACCGATCATTCCTTCATAATTCCCAACAATTAACGCTCCTTTGTTAAAAATCAATTTAAATAAAGGTTTAGTCAACTGTTTCAAAGTATATTATTGACACACATTCATATACACATATTGTATTCACATTCATATATTCATATTGACTCACATTCATATCCCATTGCTATAGCAACAAAGGGACAATTACGTCCCTTTGTTGAAAGTCATTTTATATAAAAGTTTAGTCAACTGTTTCAAAGTATATTATTGACACACATTCATAAAGACCATTGTTATAAAGTGTATTTCTGCATCATTTCCAACAATTACGCCCCTTTGTTGAATGTCATTTTCAATAAAGGTTTAGTCCATTGTTTCAAAGCATATTATTGACACACATTTTAAAGAGCATTGTTATATCGTATATCTTTGCTTTATTTCCAATAATTACGTCCCTTTGTTGAAAGTCATTTTAAATAAAGGTTTAGTGCACTGTTTCAGCGTATATTATTGACAGAAATATTTAAAGAGCATTGTTATACCGTGCATTCCTGCATAATTCCCAAGCATGTACGTCCCTTTGTTGAAAGTCATTTTAAATAAAATTTTAGTCAACTGTTTCAAAGTATATTATTGAGACGCATTCATTAAGACCATTGTTATAACGTGTATTTCTGCATTATTTCCAACAATTACGCCCCTTTGTTTAAAGTCATTTGAAATAAAGGTTTAGTCCACTGTCTCAAAGTACATTATTGACACACATTTTTAAAGATCATTGTTATATCGTGTATTTTTGCCTTATTTCTAACAATTACGTCCCTTTGTTAAAAATCAATTGAAATAAAGGTTTAGTCAACTGTTTCAAATTATATTATTGACACACATTCATAAAGACCGTTGTTATAACGTGTATTTCTGCATTATTTCCAACAATTACGTCCCTGTGTTGAAAGTCATTTTAAATAAAGTTTTAGTCCACTATTTCAGAATATATTATTGACAGAAATATTTAAAGAGCATTGTTATACCGTGCATTCCTGCATAATTCCCAACAATGAACGTCCCTTTGTTGAAAGTCATTTTAAATAAAATTTTAGTCAACTGTTTCAAAGTATATTATTGAGACGCATTCATAAAGACCATTGTTATAACGTGTATTTCTGCATTATTTCCAACAATTACGCCCCTTTGTTGAAAGTCATTTTCAATAAAGGTTTAGTCTACTGTTTCAGAGTATATTATTGACACAAATATTTAAAGAGCATCGTTATACCGATCATTCCTTCATAATTCCCAACAATTAACGCTCCTTTGTTAAAAATCAATTTAAATAAAGATTTAGTCAACTGTTTCAAAGTATATTATTGACACACATTCATATACACATATTGTATTCACATTCATATATTCATATTGACTCACATTCATATCCCATTGTTATAGCAACAAAGGGACAGTTACGTCCCTTTGTTGAAAGTCATTTTATATAAAAGTTTAGTCAACTGTTTCAAAGTATATTATTGACACACATTCATAAAGACCATTGTTATAAAGTGTATTTCTGCATCATTTCCAACAATTACGCCCCTTTGTTGAATGTCATTTTCAATAAAGGTTTAGTCCATTGTTTCAAAGCATATTATTGACACACATTTTAAAGAGCATTGTTATATCGTATATTTTTGCCTTATTTCCAATAATTACGTCCCTTTGTTGAAAGTCATTTTAAATAAAGGTTTAGTGCACTGTTTCAGAGTATATTATTGACAGAAATATTTAAAGAGCATCGTTATACCGATCATTCCTTCATAATTCCCAACAATTAACGCTCCTTTGTTAAAAATCAATTTAAATAAAGATTTAGTCAACTGTTTCAAAGTATATTATTGACACACATTCATATACACATATTGTATTCACATTCATATATTCATATTGACTCACATTCATATCCCATTGTTATAGCAACAAAGGGACAATTACGTCCCTTTGTTGAAAGTCATTTTATATAAAAGTTTAGTCAACTGTTTCAAAGTATATTATTGACACACATTCATAAAGACCATTGTTATAAAGTGTATTTCTGCATCATTTCCAACAATTACGCCCCTTTGTTGAATGTCATTTTCAATAAAGGTTTAGTCCACTGTTTCAAAGCATATTATTGACACACATTTTAAAGAGCATTGTTATATCGTGTATTTTTGCCTTATTTCTAACAATTACGTCCCTTTGTTAAAAATCAATTGAAATAAAGGTTTAGTCAACTGTTTCAAATTATATTATTGACACACATTCATAAAGACCGTTGTTATAACGTGTATTTCTGCATTATTTCCAACAATTACGTCCCTGTGTTGAAAGTCATTTTAAATAAAGTTTTAGTCCACTATTTCAGAATATATTATTGACAGAAATATTTAAAGAGCATTGTTATACCGTGCATTCCTGCATAATTCCCAACAATGAACGTCCCTTTGTTGAAAGTCATTTTAAATAAAATTTTAGTCAACTGTTTCAAAGTATATTATTGAGACGCATTCATAAAGACCATTGTTATAACGTGTATTTCTGCATTATTTCCAACAATTACGCCCCTTTGTTGAAAGTCATTTTCAATAAAGGTTTAGTCTACTGTTTCAGAGTATATTATTGACACAAATATTTAAAGAGCATCGTTATACCGATCATTCCTTCATAATTCCCAACAATTAACGCTCCTTTGTTAAAAATCAATTTAAATAAAGATTTAGTCAACTGTTTCAAAGTATATTATTGACACACATTCATATACACATATTGTATTCACATTCATATATTCATATTGACTCACATTCATATCCCATTGTTATAGCAACAAAGGGACAATTACGTCCCTTTGTTGAAAGTCATTTTATATAAAAGTTTAGTCAACTGTTTCAAAGTATATTATTGACACACATTCATAAAGACCATTGTTATAAAGTGTATTTCTGCATCATTTCCAACAATTACGCCCCTTTGTTGAATGTCATTTTCAATAAAGGTTTAGTCCATTGTTTCAAAGCATATTATTGACACACATTTTAAAGAGCATTGTTATATCGTATATTTTTGCCTTATTTCCAATAATTACGTCCCTTTGTTGAAAGTCATTTTAAATAAAGGTTTAGTGCACTGTTTCAGAGTATATTATTGACAGAAATATTTAAAGAGCATTGTTATACCGTGCATTCCTGCATAATTCCCAAGCATGTACGTCCCTTTGTTGAAAGTCATTTTAAATAAAATTTTAGTCAACTGTTTCAAAGTATATTATTGAGACGCATTCATAAAGACCATTGTTATAACGTGTATTTCTGCATTATTACCAACAATTACGCCCCTTTGTTTAAAGTCATTTGAAATGAAGGTTTAGTCCACTGTCTCAAAGTACATTATTGACACACATTTTTAAAGATCATTGTTATATCGTGTATTTTTGCCTTATTTCTAACAATTACGTCCCTTTGTTAAAAATCAATTGAAATAAAGGTTTAGTCAACTGTTTCAAATTATATTATTGACACACATTCATAAAGACCGTTGTTATAACGTGTATTTCTGCATTATTTCCAACAATTACGTCCTTTTGTTGAAAGTCATTTTAAATAAAGTTTTAGTCCACTATTTCAGAATATATTATTGACAGAAATATTTAAAGAGCATTGTTATACCGTGCATTCCTGCATAATTCCCAACTATGAACGTCCCTTTGTTGAAAGTCATTTTAAATAAAATTTTAGTCAACTGTTTCAAAGTATATTATTGAGACGCATTCATAAAGACGATTGTTATAACATGTATTTCTGCATTATTTCCAACAATTACGCCCCTTTGTATAAAGTCATTTTCAATAAAGGTTTAGTCCACTGTTTCAAAGTACATTATTGACACACATTTTTTAAGAGAATTGTTATATCGTGTATTTTTGATTTATTTCCAACAATTACGCCCCTTTGTTTAAAGTCAATTTAAATACAGGTTTAGTCCACTGTTTCAAAGTATATTATTGATACACATTCATAATGACCATTGTTATAACGTGTATTTCTGCATTATTTCCAACAATTACGCCCCTTTTTTGAAAGTCATTTGAAATAAAGGTTTAGTCCACTGTCTCAAAGTACATTATTGACACACATTTTTAAAGATCATTGTTATATCGTGTATTTTTGCCTTATTTCTAACAATTACGTCCCTTTGTTAAAAATCAATTGAAATAAAGGTTTAGTCAACTGTTTCAAATTATATTATTGACACACATTCATAAAGACCGTTGTTATAACGTGTATTTCTGCATTATTTCCAACAATTACGTCCCTTTGTTGAAAGTCATTTTAAATAAAGTTTTAGTCCACTATTTCAGAATATATTATTGACAGAAATATTTAAAGAGCATTGTTATACCGTGCATTCCTGCATAATTCCCAACAATGAACGTCCCTTTGTTGAAAGTCATTTTAAATAAAATTTTAGTCAACTGTTTCAAAGTATATTATTGAGACGCATTCATAAAGACCATTGTTATAACGTGTATTTCTGCATTATTTCCAACAATTACGCCCCTTTGTTTAAAGTCATTTTCAATAAAGGTTTAGTCCACTGTTTCAAAGTACATTATTGACACACATTTTTTAAGAGAATTGTTATATCGTGTATTTTTGCCTTATTTCCCGTTTAGTCCATTGTTTCAAAGTATATTATTGACACACATTCATAAAGACCGTTGTTATAACGTGTATTTCTGCATTATTTCCAACAATTACGCCCCTTTGTTGAATGTCATTTTCAATAAAGGTTTAGTCCATTGTTTCAAAGCATATTATTGACACACATTTTAAAGAGCATTGTTATATCGTATATTTTTGCCTTATTTCCAATAATTACGTCCCTTTGTTGTAAGTCATTTTAAATAAAAGTTTAGTCAACTGTTTCAAAGTATATTATTGACACACATTCTTAAAGACCATTGTTATAACGTGTATTTCTGCATTAGTTAAAACAATTACGCCCCTTTTTTGAAAGTCATTTGAAATAAAGGTTTAGTCCACTGTCTCAAAGTACATTATTGACACACATTTTTAAAGATCATTGTTATATCGTGTATTTTTGCCTTATTTCTAACAATTACGTCCCTTTGTTAAAAATCAATTGAAATAAAGGTTTAGTCAACTGTTTCAAATTATATTATTGACACACATTCATAAAGACCGTTGTTATAACGTGTATTTCTGCATTATTTCCAACAATTACGTCCCTTTGTTGAAAGTCATTTTAAATAAAGTTTTAGTCCACTATTTCAGAATATATTATTGACAGAAATATTTAAAGAGCATTGTTATACCGTGCATTCTTGCATAATTCCCAACAATGAACGTCCCTTTGTTGAAAGTCATTTAAATAAAATTTTAGTCAACTGTTTCAAAGTATATTATTGAGACGCATTCATAAAGACCATTGTTATAACGTGTATTTCTGCATTATTTCCAACAATTACGCCCCTTTGTTTAAAGTCATTTTCAATAAAGGTTTAGTCCACTGTTTCAAAGTACATTATTGACACACATTTTTTAAGAGAATTGTTATATCGTGTATTTTTGCCTTATTTCCAACAATTACGCCCCTTTGTTTAAAGTCAATTTAAATACAGGTTTAGTCCACTGTTTCAAAGTATATTATTGATACACATTCATAATGACCATTGTTATAACGTGTATTTCTGCATTATTTCCAACAATTACGCCCCTTTGTTGAAAGTCATTTTCAATAAAGGTTTAGTCCACTGTTTCAAAGCATATTATTGACACACATTGTTAAAGAACATTGTTATAACGTGTATTTCTGCATTATTTCCAACAATTACGCCCCTTTGTTGAAAGTCATTTTAAATAAAGGTTTAGTCCATTGTTTCAAAGTATATTATTGACACACATTCATGAAGACCATTGTTATAACGCGTATTTCTGCATTATTTTCAACAATTACGCCCCTTTGTTGAAAGTCATTTTAAATAACGGTTTAGTCCATTGTTTCAAAGTATATTATTGACACACATTCATGAAGACCATTGTTATAACGTGTATTTCTGCATTATTTCCAACAGTTACGTCCCTTTGTTGAAAGGATTTTTAAATAAAGGTTTAGTCCACTGTTTCAAAGTATATTATTGACACAGATATTTAAAGAGCATTGTTATATTGTAAATTTTTCTTTTATCGAACAATTACGTCCCTTTTTTTAAAATCAATTTAAATAAAGGTTTATTCAACTGTTTCAAAGTATATTATTGAGACACATTCATAAAGACCGTTGTTATAACGTGTATTTCTGCATTATTTCCAACAATTACGCCCCTTTGTTGAAAGTCATTTTCAATAAAGGTTTAGTCCACTGTTTCAGAGTATATTATTGACACAAATATTTAAAGAGCATCGTTATACCGATCATTCCTTCATAATTCCCAACAATTAACGCTCCTTTGTTAAAAATCAATTTAAATAAAGGTTTAGTCAACTGTTTCAAAGTATATTATTGACACACATTCATATACACATATTGTATTCACATTCATATATTCATATTGACTCACATTCATATCCCATTGTTATAGTAACAAAGGGACAATTACGTCCCTTTGTTGAAAGTCATTTTATATAAAAGTTTAGTCAACTGTTTCAAAGTATATTATTGACACACATTCATAAAGACCATTGTTATAAAGTGTATTTCTGCATCATTTCCAACAATTACGCCCCTTTGTTGAATGTCATTTTCAATAAAGGTTTAGTCCATTGTTTCAAAGCATATTATTGACACACATTTTAAAGAGCATTGTTATATCGTATATTTTTGCCTTATTTCCAATAATTACGTCCCTTTGTTGAAAGTCATTTTAAATAAAAGTTTAGTCAACTGTTTCAAAGTATATTATTGACACACATTTTTAAAGATCATTGTTATATCGTGTATTTTTGCCTTATTTCTAACAATTACGTCCCTTTGTTAAAAATCAATTGAAATAAAGGTTTAGTCAACTGTTTCAAATTATATTATTGATACACATTCATAAAGACCGTTGTTATAACGTGTATTTCTGCATTATTTCCAACAATTACGTCCCTTTGTTGAAAGTCATTTTAAATAAAGTTTTAGTCCACTATTTCAGAATATATTATTGACAGAAATATTTAAAGAGCATTGTTATACCGTGCATTCCTGCATAATTCCCAACAATGAACGTCCCTTTGTTGAAAGTCATTTAAATAAAATTTTAGTCAACTGTTTCAAAGTATATTATTGAGACGCATTCATAAAGACCATTGTTATAACGTGTATTTCTGCATTATTTCCAACAATTACGCCCCTTTGTTTAAAGTCATTTTCAATAAAGGTTTAGTCCACTGTTTCAAAGTACATTATTGACACACATTTTTTAAGAGAATTGTTATATCGTGTATTTTTGCCTTATTTCCAACAATTACGCCCCTTTGTTTAAAGTCAATTTAAATACAGGTTTAGTCCACTGTTTCAAAGTATATTATTGATACACATTCATAATGACCATTGTTATAACGTGTATTTCTGCATTATTTCCAACAATTACGCCCCTTTGTTGAAAGTCATTTTCAATAAAGGTTTAGTCCACTGTTTCAAAATACATTATTGACACACATTTTTTAAGAGAATTGTTATATCGTGTATTTTTGCCTTAT
Source organism: Cheiracanthium punctorium (assembly GCA_038373885.1). Taxonomy (NCBI): domain Eukaryota; kingdom Metazoa; phylum Arthropoda; class Arachnida; order Araneae; family Cheiracanthiidae; genus Cheiracanthium; species Cheiracanthium punctorium. Next base: position 6,128 of record JAWZYV010019920.1, on the reverse strand, counting down.
TTCCAACAATTACGCCCCTTTGTTTAAAGTCAATTTAAATACAGGTTTAGTCCACTGTTTCAAAGTATATTATTGATACACATTCATAATGACCATTGTTATAACGTGTATTTCTGCATTATTTCCAACAATTACGCCCCTTTGTTGAAAGTCATTTTCAATAAAGGTTTAGTCCACTGTTTCAAAGCATATTATTGACACACATTGTTAAAGAACATTGTTATAACGTGTATTTCTGCATTATTTCCAACAATTACGCCCCTTTGTTGAAAGTCATTTTCTATAAAGGTTTAGTCCACTGTTTCAAAGCATTTTATTGACACACATTCATGAAGACCATTGTTATAGCGCGTATTTCTGCATTATTTTCAACAATTACGCCCCTTTGTTGAAAGTCATTTTAAATAAAGGTTTAGTCCATTGTTTCAAAGTATATTATTGACACACATTCATGAAGACCATTGTTATAACGTGTATTTCTGCATTATTTCCAACAGTTACGTCCCTTTGTTGAAAGGATTTTTAAATAAAGGTTTAGTCCACTGTTTCAAAGTATATTATTGACACACATTCTTAAAGACCATTGTTATAACGTGTATTTCTGCATTAGTTAAAACAATTACGCCCCTTTTTTGAAAGTCATTTGAAATAAAGGTTTAGTCCACTGTCTCAAAGTACATTATTGACACACATTTTTAAAGATCATTGTTATATCGAGTATTTTTGCCTTATTTCTAACAATTACGTCCCTTTGTTAAAAATCAATTGAAATAAAGGTTTAGTCAACTGTTTCAAATTATATTATTGACACACATTCATAAAGACCGTTGTTATAACGTGTATTTCTGCATTATTTCCAAGAATTACGTCCCTTTGTTGAAAGTCATTTTAAATAAAGTTTTAGTCCACTATTTCAGAATATATTATTGACAGAAATATTTAAAGAGCATTGTTATACCGTGCATTCCTGCATAATTCCCAACAATGAACGTACCTTTGTTGAAAGTCATTTAAATAAAATTTTAGTCAACTGTTTCAAAGTATATTATTGAGACGCATTCATAAAGACCATTGTTATAACGTGTATTTCTGCATTATTTCCAACAATTACGCCCCTTTGTTTAAAGTCATTTTCAATAAAGGTTTAGTCCACTGTTTCAAAGTACATTATTGACACACATTTTTTAAGAGAATTGTTATATCGTGTATTTTTGCCTTATTTCCAACAATTACGCCCCTTTGTTGAAAGTCATTTTCAATAAAGGTTTAGTCCACTGTTTCAAAGCATATTATTGACACACATTCATGAAGACCATTGTTATAGCGCGTATTTCTGCATTATTTTCAACAATTACGCCCCTTTGTTGAAAGTCATTTTAAATAAAGGTTTAGTCCATTGTTTCAAAGTATATTATTGACACACATTCACGAAGACCAGTGTTATAACGTGTATTTCTGCATTATTTCCAACAGTTACGTCCCTTTGTTGAAAGGATTTTTAAATAAAGTTTTAGTCCACTGTTTCAAAGTATATTATTGACACAGATATTTAAAGAGCATTGTTATATTGTATATTTTTGCTTTATATCGAACAATTACGTCCCTTTTTTTAAAATCAATTTAAATAAAGGTTTATTCAACTGTTTCAAAGTATATTATTGACACACATTCAAAAAGACCGTTGTTATAACGTGTATTTCTGCATTATTTCCAACAATTACGCCCCTTTGTTGAAAGTCATTTTCAATAAAGGTTTAGTCCACTGTTTCAAAATACATTATTGACACACATTTTTTAAGAGAATTGTTATATCGTGTATTTTTGCCTTATTTCCAACAATTACGCCCCTTTGTTTAAAGTCAATTTAAATACAGGTTTAGTCCACTGTTTCATTGTATATTATTGATACACATTCATAATGACCATTGTTATAACGTGTATTTCTGCATTATTTCCAACAATTACGCCCCTTTGTTGAAAGTCATTTTCAATAAAGGTTTAGTCCACTGTTTCAAAGCATATTACTGACACACATTGTTAAAGAACATTGTTATAACGTGTATTTCTGCATTATTTCCAACAATTACGCCCCTTTGTTGAAAGTCATTTTAAATAAAGGTTTAGTCCATTGTTTCAAAGTATATTATTGACACACATTCATGAAGACCATTGTTATAGCGTGTATTTCTGCATTATTTTCAACAATTACGACCCTTTGTTGAAAGTCATTTTAAATAAAGGTTTAGTCCATTGTTTCAAAGTATATTATTGACACACATTCATGAAGACCATTGTTATAACGCGTATTTCTGCATTATTTTCAACAATTACGCCCCTTTGTCAAAGTCATTTTAAATAAAGGTTTAGTCCATTGTTTCAAAGTATATTATTGACACACATTCATGAAGACCATTGTTATAACGTGTATTTCTGCATTATTTCCAACAGTTACGTCCCTTTGTTGAAAGGATTTTTAAATAAAGGTTTAGTCCACTGTTTCAAAGTATATTATTGACACAGATATTTAAAGAGCATTGTTATATAGTATATTTTTGCTTTTATCGAACAATTACGTCCCTTTTTTTAAAATCAATTTAAATAAAGGTTTATTCAACTGTTTCAAAGTATATTATTGACACACATTCATAAAGACCGTTGTTATAACGTGTATTTCTGCATTATTTCCAACAATTACGCCCCTTTGTTGAAAGTCATTTTCAATAAAGGTTTAGTGCACTGTTTCAGAGTATATTATTGACACAAATATTTAAAGAGCATCGTTATACCGATCATTCCTTCATAATTCCCAACAATTAACGCTCCTTTGTTAAAAATCAATTTAAATAAAGGTTTAGTCAACTGTTTCAAAGTATATTATTGACACTCATTCATAAAGACCATTGTTATAAAGTGTATTTCTGCATCATTTCCAACAATTACGCCCCTTTGTTGAATGTCATTTTCAATAAAGGTTTAGTCCATTGTTTCAAAGCATATTATTGACACACATTTTAAAGAGCATTGTTATATCGTATATTTTTGCCTTATTTCCAATAATTACGTCCCTTTGTTGAAAGTCATTTTAAATAAAAGTTTAGTCAACTGTTTCAAAGTATATTATTGACACACATTCTTAAAGACCATTGTTATAACGTGTATTTCTTCATTAGTTAAAACAATTACGCCCCTTTGTATAAAGTCATTTTCAATAAAGGTTTAGTCCACTGTTTCAAAGTACATTATTGACACACATTTTTTAAGAGAATTGTTATATCGTGTATTTTTGATTTATTTCCAACAATTACGCCCCTTTGTTTAAAGTCAATTTAAATACAGGTTTAGTCCACTGTTTCAAAGTATATTATTGATACACATTCATAATGACCATTGTTATAACGTGTATTTCTGCATTATTTCCAACAATTACGCCCTTTGTTGAAAGTCATTTTCAATAAAGGTTTAGTCCACTGTTTCAAAGCATATTATTGACACACATTGTTAAAGACCATTGTTATAACGTGTATTTCTGCATTATTTCCAACAATTACGCCCCTTTGTATAAAGTCATTTTCAATAAAGGTTTAGTCCACTGTTTCAAAGTACATTATTGACACACATTTTTAAGAGAATTGTTATATCGTGTATTTTTGATTTATTTCCAACAATTACGCCCCTTTGTTTAAAGTCAATTTAAATACAGGTTTAGTCCACTGTTTCAAAGTATATTATTGATACACATTCATAATGACCATTGTTATAACGTGTATTTCTGCATTATTTCCAACAATTACGCCCCTTTGTTGAAAGTCATTTTCAATAAAGGTTTAGTCCACTGTTTCAAAGCATATTATTGACACACATTGTTAAAGAACATTGTTATAACGTGTATTTCTGCATTATTTCCAACAATTACGCCCCTTTGTTGAAAGTCATTTTAAATAAAGGTTTAGTCCATTGTTTCAAAGTATATTATTGACACACATTCATGAAGACCATTGTTATAGCGTGTATTTCTGCATTATTTTCAACAATTACGACCCTTTGTTGAAAGTCATTTTAAATAAAGGTTTAGTCCATTGTTTCAAAGTATATTATTGACACACATTCATGAAGACCATTGTTATAACGCGTATTTCTGCATTATTTTCAACAATTACGCCCCTTTGTTGAAAGTCATTTTAAATAAAGGTTTAGTCCATTGTTTCAAAGTATATTATTGACACACATTCATGAAGACCATTGTTATAACGTGTATTTCTGCATTATTTCCAACAGTTACGTCCCTTTGTTGAAAGGATTTTTAAATAAAGGTTTAGTCCACTGTTTCAAAGTATATTATTGACACAGATATTTAAAGAGCATTGTTATATTGTATATTTTTGCTTTATATCGAACAATTACGTCCCTTTTTTTAAAATCAATTTAAATAAAGGTTTATTCAACTGTTTCAAAGTATATTATTGACACACATTCATAAAGACCGTTGTTATAACGTGTATTTCTGCATTAGTTAAAACAATTACGCCCCTTTTTTGAAAGTCATTTGAAATAAAGGTTTAGTCCACTGTCTCAAAGTACATTATTGACACACATTTTTAAAGATCATTGTTATATCGTGTATTTTTGCCTTATTTCTAACAATTACGTCCCTTTGTTAAAAATCAATTGAAATAAAGGTTTAGTCAACTGTTTCAAATTATATTATTGACACACATTCATAAAGACCGTTGTTATAACGTGTATTTCTGCATTATTTCCAACAATTACGTCCTTAAATAAAGTTTTAGTCCACTATTTCAGAATATATTATTGACAGAAATATTTAAAGAGCATTGTTATACCGTGCATTCCTGCATAATTCCCAACAATGAACGTCCCTTTGTTGAAAGTCATTTTAAATAAAATTTTAGTCAACTGTTTCAAAGTATATTATTGAGACGCATTCATAAAGACCATTGTTATAACGTGTATTTCTGCATTATTTCCAACAATTACGCCCCTTTGTTGAAAGTCATTTTCAATAAAGGTTTAGTCCACTGTTTCAAAGTACATTATTGACACACATTTTTAAGAGAATTGTTATATCGTGTATTTTTGCCTTATTTCCAACAATTACGCCCCTTTGTTGAAAGTCAATTTAAATACAGGTTTAGTCCACTGTTTCAAAGTATATTATTGACACACATTCATAAAGACCATTGTTATAACGTGTATTTCTGCATTATTTCCAACAATTACGCCCCTTTGTTGAAAGTCATTTTAAATAAAGGTTTAGTCCACTGTTTCAAAGTATATTATTGACACACATTCTTAAAGACCATTGTTATATCGTGTATTTCTGCATTATTTCCAACAATTACGTCCCTTTGTTGAAAGTCATTTTAAATAAAGGTTTAGTCCACTGTTTCAAAGTATATTATTGACACACATTCATAAAGACCATTGTTATAACGTGTATTTCTGCATTATTTCCAACAATTACGTCCCTTTGTTGAAAGTCATTTTAAATAAAGGTTTAGTCCACTGTTTCAAAGTATATTATTGACACAGATATTTAAAGAGCATTGTTATATCGTGTATTTTTGCATTATTCCAACAATTACGTCCCTTTGTTTAAAGTCATTTTAAATAAAGGTTTAGTCAACTGTTTCAAAGTATATTATTGACACACATTCATAAAGACCATTGTTATAACGTGTATTTCTGCATTATTTCCAACAATTACGCCCCTTTGTTGAAAGTCATTTTCAATAAAGGTTTAGTCCACTGTTTCAAAGTACATTATTGACACACATTTTTTAAGAGAATTGTTATATCGTGTATTTTTGCCTTATTTCCAACAATTACGCCCCTTTGTTTAAAGTCAATTTAAATACAGGTTTAGTCCACTGTTTCAAAGTATATTATTGATACACATTCATAATGACCATTGTTATAACGTGTATTTCTGCATTATTTCCAACAATTACGCCCCTTTGTTGAAAGTCATTTTCAATAAAGGTTTAGTCCACTGTTTCAAAGCATATTATTGACACACATTCATGAAGACCATTGTTATAGCGCGTATTTCTGCATTATTTTCAACAATTACGCCCCTTTGTTGAAAGTCATTTTAAATAAAGGTTTAG
>JAWZYV010019919.1:0-23230 GCA_038373885.1 Cheiracanthium punctorium | reverse complement strand
CATTCAACTATATTTTAAAGAGAGCAAGCAAAAAACATTCACGTATACAATATTTTTTAGATAAACACTATCCACATATAAATAACTCAACTACAAAAAAAGAGATTGGATAATGTATCCATGAGAAATCTGTATTTTTCAGATGCAAACAGAACACCATTTTAACAAATAAAAAAATGAAACATTTTAAATAAATATTAATATAAGATCACATTAAATGATTAACTTTTTCAGACAGACATGACGAGTGTAAAGTAAATAAATTTCAAGAAATTATTATGATTTTAAATAATCCGGAGCATGAGCTGATAATCAGAAGTAAACAAGAACAAGCAGTCAACATCAACAATACCTGGTGACTTTTACAGGCTCGCCAAGTAGCCAGTAGATTATTGCACAGAATTCTGGGATGGCTAAGTCGATTTGAGCATCGTCACACCACTTCCCACCCATATCTTCTGTCTTCAACAGCGCTGTAGTCCGCCATGTTTGTTAACAGATTAGAGCCTCACAGCGCATGCGTCGAATGTAACAGGCCGGTAACCACCCGAATTCGGCTGGTTACATTCGTCTGTTAAAAACGAGATGTAACCAGCCGATTTGGCCTTGTGAATACCATTTTTTATTTAACCATCCGATTCTATGGTAATCCGGCTGTAAAAGCGTCTCGCTGTCGGAGACGTTTCAAATTAAACCAACGGCCATGTGCCCCGGCACATTCCCGCACGATTTTTCTTCCAAATTTGTACCTGGATTGTCTTCTTAAATAATTTTATCAAGACTGTGTTTTTAACTGTTTCTCAATGCCAATTAAAAAATATAAGATAGACATGGCGATCGTAAGTAAACTTGACCTATTTAAGCACTCTGTATCTGTAACTAATATGTGGATTGATTCAAAAATTTCTAGCTAAACTATTCAAAGAATACGCTGAAAGATTTCATCCAAGGAAAAGTTTAAAGAATTTTCGCTAGAGGACGTATTATAGCTGAAATGCGTTTGAAAAAAAGGCATGCAGTAAATATCTGTATTTAACAAAAAAAAAAAAAAAAAAATCCTCTTTCCACAATGACTGAAGGTGAGAAGTCTCACTTTCTGCCTTGTGGAAGGAGAAACTTTTTCCAGCTGATGAAGGGTAAGCCCTTACTACCACACGAAGCAGTCCACACTGGTTAATTATAGAGCATGTGTGTGTGTGTTAGTTGCTTACAAAATTCTTTTTAGTTTTAAGTGTGCAAACTGTTTTGAAAGCACTTACAAATAATGATTTTATTATTTCAAAATGAAAAAGTACAAGCAGATATAAGAAGTAGATATTCTGTTTTGTGCAAATCTAATGTGATTTAATTCATTTCCTCCCATCTTACAGGTGATAGCACAAAGAGCTCTCTTTGCCAAAAATCTCTTGCACGCCAAAGGTGGTTGCATCTTAGCTGGATATCAGAAAATGTCTCCCCTGTTTTTGCTCGTATTTCCAGGAATGGCCTCCAGAATTCTCTTTCCCAGTATGTAATTTTAAATGGCCCAAAAGAAAGAAATCGATTACTTATTCTATCATGCAGGATAAAAAATAAAATGAGCAAGTAATTAAATTATAAATAAAATATCTGGTTAATTTACTTAAGTGCAAGACTTAAATTTGAGATAAGAAATATAATTGCACAACAAATAGCAATTTTCTAAATAATTAATTTAAATATACAAGTAATTTAAATATAACACGATGGAGAGATCTAGAACAACAAAATGTTTTAATGATAAAGAAAAGTTGTCAAGTGTTTGAACTTGCGTTTGAGAAAAGTGCTAACGGCTATAACTGAATTTTCCTTGCAGTTTACATAAATATAGGTATTTATAAAATATAACAGTATTAACTGAGGTCTGCCTTTGCTTATTAATTTGATGAAAACCAGACTTGGAATACGGCTATGGACATGTAGGGACCATTTTCGCCTTACTTGTGTTTTGTTCTCTGTCTATGGACAGATTAATAACAGACATTTTTTTTTTTTGGGGGGGGGGGGGGAGATGCCGATAAATTTCCAAGTCAAATAACGGTTTTTTACCAACTTATTTATTTCTTTTAATCAACTATATCAGTGGCGCACAAACTGGTGGGTCACCAAATTCAAAGAAATTCAAATTTATGAAAAATATACAATTAATCATTTCAAAGAATGGAAATAATACTAGAGAAAAAACTGACAATTATTATTTTACGAGCGCAATATTCGCGATCGCTATCATGGGGCTTCAAAAACCCCGTTATCATGCATAGTGATCTGCGGTATCGGCTGCTTACTTCCACCTATAACTAATATAAGATACAAAAAATTTCCAGAAAATTAATTAGGTTGGATCCGTGATCCATTTTCGTTTGATATTATTCATTCCAAAATCCCTTTAAATGTAAAGGAACAGTTAATTGATCTTCCAAGTGACGAAACACTGCACATTTAATTTAACTCTCTGACTTGCCAAAAATTTTGGTTATCGATTGGAAACGAATATGCTGATTTGAAAAGAAAGGCAATCAATATTTTGATTCAGTTTGCATCCACCTACTCATGTGAATCCGGCTTTTCAAAATTAGTTTCCACTAAAACAAAATATCGATCTCAATTGGATCCAGAGGATGACTTACGGCTTGCTATTTCCAACATAGAAGCGATCATGAGCTCTTTGCAAGCACATACTTCACATTGACTTTTTATGAGGTAAAGTTTTTTTTAAAGTATTTTTCATTAAAAAATATTTATATCCAAATGCATAAATAAAGAATTGTTTCATAAAATTATGTGTAGATTCATTAACTGATTTTTATGATGTTACAACTTTTATAACATTTTTATGATGGTTTATAAGTTTGGTGGGCTATTTTAAAAAGGCGTTATTTCAATCGATGATATCACGATACTCTTTTAAAAACACCCTGTAAGAGCAAATCCCAGAAAGAATTTCAATGTAACTTCGTTGTCAATTAAACAAAATTCTACCGTCTATCCAGGGGTCGTGACAAAATTTTACACAAAATAGGGGGTCGCAAATGAAAATAGTTTGCGCACCACTGAACTATATTACCAACTTTTTTCTTTTGCCAACTAGGTTTGGGTAATTTTGCCAGATGTACCACAAATAGAAAGTAAATTATAGTTTTTGTTATATTTTTTAACCAAATTTACCAACTAAGGTAACTACTTTTGCCAAGTATGATAGAATTTTGCGAGTGTTGGGAGGGGAGAACTCCCCCACCTTCACCAAGTTCCCTGCAGACATGTTCTCGCTCTGAGAAAGTCTGCAGTACCTAGGTACTATCAGTGGCGGATCTAGGAATATGTTAAGGGGGGGGCTACAGAGGAAAAAAATATTTCATATTTTAACCCTAAATTTTAGAATTACTTAACTAAATTAATTATTATTTAACTTTATTAATTTCAGTGTTTAATTAATTAATTTTAATTAGTTTAAGTTTTTATACTGTATACACTCACTCAAAAGGTATTCGGGTGTAAACCGAGTTTTCTTAACTTTGTGAAAAACTAATTACTTTTTTAAAAACCGCACGCCTGAAAAGAAACATCAATCAGAACCTATTGTTATGTATTGCATGATGAACTTTCATGGAAAACAATACTTTAATTACGATACCGATAGCGAAAATTGTACTTACTCTCAGATACCTTTTTATGAGGGTATTATAAGGCCGAATCTATAGTACTCTGCTAAGGATAATGTGAAAAATTATTTTTCGTATTTCTAAATTTAAGAAATGGTATGTTCAACTAAAAATGTTTCGTTTTATTTTTTTTATTAAGCTAGCTCGTCCTCTTCACAAGTCTGCCAATTAGCTGTAGTCAATCTCCTTGATTTTTTTTTACAGAATATATCAATTACATCATTGATGTTGACTGTCCTATCTTTATGGATGTTTGCGAGAGCTAGTCCATTTAGCCTCGCCTGTCCCATCGAGCTACGTAAGTATGTTTTAAGGCACTTCAAAGTCGAAAAACTCCTCTCTGCCGTGCTAGTTGTGACTGCAATCGTCCCAAATATTCGGAGAAGAATTTCCACAGTCGGAAAGAAAGATCTATCACAGTCTTTGAGACTTTCAGAAACTGATTCTGGTTTTTTGATAGCATTCTCCCATTTGGTTCGCCATAATTTGAACTCCGATTTTAATTGAAGTTCCGAAGTTTTAAAAAACCTGGAATATTTCAAAGCTGCTTGAATAATATTACTATCGTCATGAATCGCGTTTTTTGATGGAATGAGACCTTCCAGTGGTAAAATTCCAGTAAACTCTTTGTTAAACCTCAACTCTAGTTGGGAAATAAAATGATCTATCACAGGCAAAAAAAATACTCTTCTAAAATACTCTTCCACATTGCTTGCAGTAATATTTTCCCTATTGGTTTGTTTTCTGCATATTCTAGGAATTTTAATTTCGCTGTTTATATCTTCAGATACTTTTAGACAATCTTCAAAAATATTCCCGAATTCCAGAACATCGTTTCTTCTTATATTTTTTAAAGCTTCAATTACATTCTGAATGTGACTCAGTGCTGATGAAATGTCCAGCTTAGGACTCTGCAGCGTCTGACTAAGCTTTAATGTGAACGAAAGGCAATATGTTGTCACTGCAAGAGCAACAACAAAATCGCCTCTTCTCATAGCAGTGCTATACATGCATGCTTTGGTTGCTGCTTCAGAGTCGGTGTTCCTACTTGCTACCATTTCATCTAGCAAGGTCATGACAGGAAGAAATAGTTCTTTAAATGTAAGAAGAGTGTCATGCGATTCAACCCATCTTGTTGGGCACATTGCTTTCAGTTTGGATTTTTTCGTTTCAGTGTTGTTTGACTCAGAAATAATATTTTGTAAGGCGTTTGACCTATTAGCTGAAGCAGACAGAAAAACACACACAGTTGAAACAATCCCCATCATGTTTCTGACAGCAGGTAACTCACATGTTTTTGAAATTGCAAGATTTAAGGAGTGACTGAAACAATGCGTATATATAGCCAAGGGCTGTTGTGCCAATATAAGAGCTTGCACACCATTAAATTTTCCAGCCATGTTTGATCCTCCGTCATACCCTTGTCCGCAAAGGTAGTCGTAACTTAGTCCAAGGTCTTCCAACTGTTTGTCGATTTCTTTCTTGATAGCGATTCCCGTTGCTGACTTCAGCTCTGAGAATCCTAAAAATTCTTCGTTTGTTTCAAAAGTGTCAGAATTTACATATCTAACCGAAAATGACATTTGCTCCTTCGTACTAGCGTCTGTTGTTTCATCACACAAAATAGCATAGAACTTGGCTTTTTTAACATCGTTTACTATTGCAGTCCGTATACATTCGGCAATACATTCTATCACTTCATTCTGGATAGTTTTACTGATAAAAGTACTGTTCCGGCCACAGGTATTTAAATGATGTTTCAGATCTTCATCGCCAGCATCCATCCGGAACGATAAAAGACTATTAAATACTCCGCGTTTGCCAGATAGCAGACATTCTTCTTTGTCTTTCATTTCATAGAGTACACCATCATCACGATGACCTCTCAGGGGTAGATTATTTCTAGCACAAAATAATATAGTTTTTACGATGGGTCTAAGCCTTTCCTTGTTTTTCTCAATAAGAGCAGTTTTTGTGATATCAAGGATAACAGCAATGTTGGCGTTAGCTCCTGATGATTCCATGGATTTGGAAAATTCTAAGGCTTTTTCAACAGAGAATTTGTGATATTGAGTATTTTCGTGATGTCGAAATTCATCAATGGCCTTTTTTAATTTTGTAAGTGGTAGTTTTACCAAAGTTTTCAAAGCCTAAAACAAAAGATCTAAAATTAATTTCTGTATTTCAATTATTCTTCTTTTGCATGCTAATTAGTATCACATTTGTGTTTAACTAAAAAAGCAATACATACATAATTTGAAACAACTCTACTACAATATTAAATAAAAGTAATTTTCGCCAATTAGGAGTTTTTTAATTAAAAATTACCTGACTTCCTTTTCCAGCACCAGATGAGGCAAACAACACGCACATCTTGCAGAAACCTCCGTTAAATTTGGCACTATAAGCTAACCAATTGTATTGGTCTAACCATTCCTGGTTGAATTTTCTTTGTTGTTTTCCCTCTTTTTGATACAGGAATTTATATCCATTATCAGGTCGCCAAGTTTCTTTTAGAAATTTTAGCTTTTCACCATCTTTTAATATATTACCAACAGCTAAGCCTATGTCATAGGGCTGATGAATTTCAGAATCATTATCTTCCTGTAAATGTAAAGCATGTAAATTTTAATATCTTTTCACCAATTAAGTAGGACTAGGAGGCATCGCAGTATTCAGAATTTTAATAAGTTCACTTTAAAATTTTAACAAAAATTGAGAATCACTAAATTTGCATCCAAAATTTCATGGACTACTCACATAATTAAAGAAAAAAAGAAAGGTGTTAAATAAATAAATAAATAAAAACTTGGAATTAAACACACAGAACAGTAACAAAAAACTGTGCATGCGTTTCAAGAGACAGAAAATGTCTTCCCTTTATCAGCTGTAAAGAATTTGCAAACTCACACATACGTAGGAAATCAAAAGTATCTCTTTGTTACCCACCAGCGAGTCTTGCCATCGAAGGAGGGGGGGGAGGGGCATGTGCTGTATAGATTTCCATATAATTTGCGCGACGCGATATGTGAATTGACCTTCAGATTTATGGAGCATTTACATTAATGTCAGATCATACATTCATGCTACTGTGTGCTAATTTCTACGTAAATGTTTTTTAAACTCCCTAGAAAGTCGAATTGCTTTTTACGAATTTTTGATGCATCAGTATATTGACTGTACGACCTAGAAAGAATGTATTCATGGATTTTGCAAACAAAAAAATACTTATTAAGCCTTTAGAGAGAAATGTTTAAATAGATGAATAAAAACTTGATTGCAAAAGATTATTTGAAAAATTTTATTTCAGGATGATTCAGAACTTTTGTTCGAAAATCTACGTGCATGTCAAGAACGCGATAACAAACTAGAATCACATAGGAATATGGGGTCGCAAACGCCGCCTTCATGAACTAATTAATAATCACTCTGAATAAATTGTTGAAGTATTAGCGAAATTTTTCTTAAATAGGTTTCAGCAAAATTAGATAAATTCTCCAAGTATTGCATTATTCAAATAAAAGAGGATTTCAATACTACGCATTTTTAGGGATGCGCTTTTTGAACAAGTTTAATTAGTTTTTCCCGAAATCATGATCGGTACGGAACGTTGACCATTAATTCAGCACGTATTTTCAGTATGTTTATTATTACTTGGTGCATGAAGACAGCTTTTGTGACCCCAGATTCCTATGTAATTCTGGTTCGTTATCATGTTTTTGAACTAACATGTAGATTTTTGAACGACAGTTCTGAATCGTACTGTATAAATCTAAATCTATCCACATTATTTTCCCTGTAAAATTTCGAATTCATTTTTATTTCTTTACCTTTTATTTTCTCCGAAATTTCCTCCGAATTGTGTAATGAAATAGATAAATAACTATAGTATGCTGTATATAATGCTATCTTGCTTTGATTTATTGGAACTTGAAAGCTAATATAATTCTTTCTTATTCATTGCATATTGAAATAATTTTCCTACTTTGGACCTTATATTTTGAAGAAAATCCTTGACCATCAAAACAAAAGCAATATTAAATCGTTTTGCATGAATTTTTATTTATTTATTTATTTATTTATTATTATTATTATTATTTGTAATGAAAAAATTAAGTGAAAAAGGAAGTTTCTCCCTAAATCATTAGTAACATTAAACAATTGTTTTCTTCTTTTTGGTGATTTTCTAAATGAACCAAAGTATCAGCATACATAAATCATATAAAATACAGTTTAACAAGAGTAGACTAAATCATGAGCGCCGATAAGAGACAGGGCCGTATCCAGAAAAAAAAAAAAAAAAGTGAGGGTCCAAACGTTAGGAAGCCCTCACCAGTGGCCGAGAGGTTTTGCTTTCGAAACTGGGAGGCGAGTGGTGCCAGGTTCAAACACCAGTCGTGCCGTCGACCAAGCCGTTCGGAGTTTTCCGTGGTTTCCTCCGAAACCACGCGTAAATACGGGATAGGATCCCTTGGAAAGATCCCCCATGGAGAGCATTACCTTTATAGGCGTAAGACCCTAGTGCAGTCAATTGGCCTTAATCCACAAACAAACAGACCAAACGGTGAAAAGGCAGAATTTTTAACAAAAGGACGTCATCATTATTCTTTTATTTATCAAAATCGAAATTTCAGGGGGAGAGGTCGGAACCCCTGGATACGGCCTTGATAAAGGGAGTACTTGCCTCTCCTTTCCCTAGTGATTTAGTATATTGGTTTATGGTGTTAAAAGTGCATCACAAAGCAAAATCGGAACTGAAATTGTTATAAGTGTGAACCCCTCTAGAATAATTTTTTTTAAGTTTGCCCTAATAGAAAAATTATGGGCTCCGATGGACTAAATTAAGATTAATTTTTTGAGAAATAATATGACTTTTAAATAGATTTTGAAAAACTTTAATGAGGTCCGAGATTTGAAAATGTCTCTTCAGAAGCTGTATTATGCACTTTTACAAACGATGAACTTATATAGTTCATGAAGCATCTAGGAAAAAGTTTAACTATACATTATTGTATAATATCTATGTATATTCATTTTGCTATGCAAATTTTATTCTTAAGAAACATTTTTTTAAAGAATTGCTTAAGGTATTTAGATTTATTGTTTATAAAAGTGGACGTTACAGTTTGTAAAGAAACACTGATTTTTTTCAATTCTTTATCATAATTAGTTTGTTTTTAACGCTGTTAAGAACCATATGACGAGTGTATATTTTGTCAAGGAACAACCAAAATAACAACATAAATATATCTTATTATTATTATTATGACCAAAACTTAAAAAAAGATTTTACCTACGGTGTGTTATTTTTATTTTACTTTTAAATATTAAAAGCATAACTGTTAACGCTCCCGATTTTTTCGGGAAATTTTCCACCACAAATTTTAAACAGTCTTAGCTTAGTTTACATTAAAAAATTTAGACTTTAACAATACAGTGCTACATAAAATTTAGTGGTGGAAAATCTCCCGAAAAAAATCGGGAGAGTTGCCAGCTATGTAAAAGAGATCTGCTAGCAGAGAAAATAACTGTTTACAATAAAATATATAAAAATATTTGTTGCATATTATTACCGGAAATTATAGTTACTCTTAGTGTGCAACCAGAAAAAGAAAGAGACAATTTTAAAGATTTTATAAAAAGTGCTACATACAAGCAGTTAAAATATGTAGCGTAAAAGTCTTATAATTGCATCCTTTTACGCGAAAACATTCTAAATTGATTTTTAATTGAAAATCTGTTGAGGTAGGAAAGTGTTTAATTAATTTCACCATTTACAATGGGTAAAATGCTCTAACGTGTTAACTCTAGCTATTATTACTATCGTGAGCGCAGAGCAAGTTTTTTGTTTGTTTTGGTGGTGGGGAGGGGAGGCACAAATGGAATTCAAGAGTAGGGACGTTTAGCTGAAATTTTGAAACAAATGTCTGAAATCAAAGGATTTCGAGACATAGTTTTTTTTTGGGGGGGGGGCAGTTTTCTTACCTTCGACGCTACTCTTATGATTGTTATTGTATTTTTCCCTGAGGAATATAGTATGCAGTGTTTAAAAGTGCATCTTGCGCTACCAGTCTGGAAAATAAAAACTCGTTTTCTCCTGAAACGTTTAGTCAAACCAGTTTCATTTTATGATTACTTAAGATTTTAAAGAATTTATACTATTTAAATAAAAAGATAAAAAAAGAGAACAAAATATAAGTAAATATATTTTCTTCCAGTTAGTTACATCACCGGCCAAGCTTTTTTTTTTCTTTTTTAAGGGAAGTTTTAAACAACCAGAAGGGAAGAAAATACTGATGTTTACCTTTTATTTATTGATTTATTAAAACATTAGCTTAATTGTAAAGATTAGAACTGAAAATTATCAAGTACGTTTTCAATATCTTTAACATTTAAAATACCCATTTTAAATATCTTATGTGACTCATTTAATTTGAATAAATTTTGTTCAGTAAAATAAATAAATAAAAATCGCCATGCTTTTTATTCATGATTGCATCACACACAAAAAGAAAATGTCGACTTTTGTAAGCTGTTGTCTTCTTAAAAGTATTTTTTTACCAAATTACAGCAAAATTTTAGAGTAAAACATTCACACAAGTTAATGCATATTCAAGTAAAAAATATAGCCTGAGATCTGTCCCCTTCCCAAATGAAAGTATTTCTATGCCCTATATTTTTTTACAATGGGCATTTTTTTACCACGGATTATTTTTTTCTTTTTCAGAAGGCGTTTTTTCTAGGCATCTTTTTTTTCCCGTTAACTCCAAAAATTATGCTTTAAATAAACTTGATACTTTGTATAAAACACATAGAACAGTAAAAATAAACTGTACACACGTTACAAGAAACTAAATAGCCTCCCTTCATCAGTAATAGAAAGTTTTTTTTTTTTTTTTTAACACAATAACAATTTAGTCGCGATAAATCCTACACTCACTGGCTCCAAGCCTGGTTCAGTCATCAAAATGAGGTGATATATAAAATTTATGTCTAACACAATCAAGAATTATATATGCAGGAAGTAGTTTTAAATAATTAAATTGAACTTACCTGTTTATCATTCACAGAAGCAGATGGTTGGTTTGTTCCATCTGAGCTATCCATAGAATCCTTTCCAGTATACGCAGCGGTGTTTTCATAAACATCCAATTCACTTGTTTTCTCATTGTCAATTTTTTCTTTTTTAAAAAAGGATAAAATTGAGTGATTCGACGCTTTTCGCTTTTTTTCCATTTTTATTTACTTAGTAACCTGAAACTGCACCAATATAATCTCCTAGCGAAATCCGAATGAAGTACAAGATTTCTGACGACACCTTTTCCAGGCGTAGTTTCAACTACAATATCTGATTTGTCATACCAGTAGATGAATGAAAATTTGTCTATGGTCATAGCCATCACGTGATTACCATTGGCCACAAAGATGAAAAAAAAGTCCACTTGTTGGACTGTAGGGGGTAGCGGATTGGTAACAGCGGCCTAAATAGAGGTGCGGCACTAGCATTGTGTCGGTATCTCTCAATTTCAGTAATCTTTTGAAAGAGAGAATTCTTCCTAGACATTTGTTAAAAGACCGTTTGCGAGTACTGAGACGGCTGCAAGATCAAAGGATTGACGGATTACTTTCTAATCTGTTCGAGGTGTTAATGGACAAAGATCTGAGTACGTACAAGGTACCTGCGAGTGCCCAGACGGGCCACCCAAGATACATGTGTGAAATCTGTGAGGATGACAGATGTTAGCTTTCTTTTTCGGTTCCTCTGTTTTCCTTAGAGGAGACAAACTTTGATCGATTCTCATCACTGAGAGCGCTGGACACCTTGAATTCTTCTTTGAAATACGAACCACCTTTTTTTCGGTACCTCGTTAACTTGAATGTATGTGTGGAAATTCATATTGGATGTAAATAATGTATTAGTCAAGAGAGAACAAGTTTAAATTTATTGATGAACCAACTTAATTTAATTATTCATCCACATTTATTAGCTTCCTGAGCAGTCAATGATTTCAGACAGAAGGGGGGGGCTTGAGCCCCCAAAGCCCCCCCCCTGGATCCGCCACTGGGTACTATTTATTTAATTATTCTTTAACCCTATATTCCGTACTATAAGTATATCACTTTCATTGGAATGGAAATAATATATAAATAACTTTATCTAAGGATATTTTACTATGAATAGTTATATGTGAAACAAAATTTCTGCATTCTTTTATTTTCATTCTATTATCCCACAAATTTTCTCTTCAATTTGCAATATATATAAAGCATTTCTGTACTGTTTATTTCTTGTAATAAATTTATGTCACCCTCCTCGTTTTCTCTTATTTTAATTTCTGACTGTCAGGATACCTTTACATACAATCCATTCATTTCAGTGTAATCTATGAATGCCTGTTGTGGAACCTATGTCCCAGGTACTGCCGATAGTTATGTTTTGTATTACTTCTACCTAAATAATGATGCCGAACTTTCACACGAATGGCTGTCTACATCTAGAAAACATTCAGGTATCTATGAGCAGGGCTACCTGGAAATTAACATCCATTCATACAATTAATAGTGTCGTAAAGTTTCCTGTAAAGGTTCTAGATTTGCCACGTTTGTGTGATCGCATTTGTTTGTTTTTGTAACAGGTATTTCAGATATGTGTGCTTGGCGCGAAGCCCGTTTATAAATCCACATCAGAAGGAAAAACTTATTCAGGTGTATTTTTTATCCAGGTGTCACAGACGATAAAATGATTTTATTTATTTAAAAAATATGTATTCCATAAGTTTGCGCCATCTGTCGACTGCCCTGTAAAATAAAAACTGAATGGTATTCTTTTTTTTTTATAACAGATAGTTTTTTTTTTTTTTTGTATGTTTTTGGAACAGAGATTTTTCGCATGATAAACATAGCCTATATGTTAATCCAGCTCGTTACCTGTCTTTGTTCCAAATTTCATCCAAATCCATCAAACTGTTTTGGCGTGAAAGAGTAATAAACATACATACAAAAATTGACATTTATAATATTAAAGTAAATAAAAAACTTTGTAAAAAACACACATAAGATGTTATAGGTAAGAGGATACGCACGTTTCAACCAAAAATTGTTTTGGCCTTCTTCAGTCCAAGCCCTTCGTTGCAAGCAACACAGGGAAACGTGCGTATCCTCTTACCTATAACATCTTATGTGTGTTTTTTACAAAGTTTTTTATTTACTTTATTGTTTAACACCAGTATTTTGAGTGTTTTTTCCGCCATTTATAATATTAGTAGCATAACTCCTTATATTTCTTACTAGATTGTGTTTTGTTTTGTTTTTTTTCAAAAATTAATTTGTCACAAAACAAAAGTAGTCTATTAGTTCAATGCTTTTTTGAGTGGGTGTATGATCATTCTTAAAATTTCTTTTGTACAATGATCATTTATATTGGTTCCTCTCATGAGGGCTCATATTATGCAAAGGAAAAACTCCCACACATATAGGTTTTAAGGAAAGTGAAACAGAATTAATATTCTAGCATCTCGTTTACTTTAATCAGGGTGCAGCAGTGGCAGTCAAAGATACATGCCGGGAAGCAGCGATGGTTACAGGTCACATCCTTTCAACGATGGCCACGAACAGGTTAAATGCTTCTTCCATTGCATCAATCTCGCATTAGTAATTTATTTCCCCTTTCAAGTGTTATCCATGGCACGTGCCCTACCTACCATAACCCAGACACACCACTAGTGGCCGCTATGTAACCCAGTTAAATCTTTGCCAATAACACATGCTTTTAAATTCCATCTTGAAATTCATCTGATATAATAGTACTTGTCATGTTCATTTGTGATACATTTGTTACTTCCAAGAGAAGACAGTTCACATCATCCAGAAAAATCAAACTTGAGAGTATAATAACCGTTTTCTCGTTCCATTGCAGATGAAATTGCATTTTCAAATCGCGATATGTGCGAGCAAATTTGTGGTAGTAGACTGGGCTGCACGAACATTGCATATCCAAAGTTCGTTCTGGAGTTAATGCCACCAGGTGAGTGGAATGAAAAATGTATTACAGTATGGAATCTCTTATCCGGAAACCAGTTATGCAGAAAACCAGTTATCTAAAATCATTTTTCAATCGATTAAATTCCTATTTTTTCCCGAAAGAAAAGCAAAAAATGAGTTTTTATTTATATTTCTTATGCTTTTAATTTTTTATTTTGAGTACTACAGCTAAATTTTATAAAGTAAGCAATCTGGTAAGGTATTTTATTTATTTTTTTAGTGTGTGTGTAAGTTTTCAAGAAGTTATCATATATTTACTACTTCCTCTCTAAATGATTATTATTTATCTTGATCATATTAGTTTTTTTTAAATATTATTTTGCTAGTATATTAACAATTAATGTTTAATTCTAATAAAAAAATAGAGAGTAACATTTATGCTACCAATCAAATCAGTAGATGTCATGTTAATCCCCAACAAGTTATCCAGAAAATTCAGTTATCCAGAATACACCCGTGCCAACCATTCTGGATAACAGGTTCCATACTGTACCTGTACCCTAAGCAATAGTAATACAGCTGAGATTAAAAAAGACGTAACAGTACTTGCAACAAGTCTAAGCCCCAAATTAATTGGACTCAAAGTATCTGTTTCTGTAAAGAAATTTTTAAGGCATTACTTTAAAACATGATAATAATACATAAATAAAATGGAAACAATAGAGATAAATTAGCACTGGACAGTATTATTACAATATTCTAAATGTGAAATTTTCATGAGCAAAGTCTGATAACTTAAATCATATTCAATTGCTGTAAGCGGGTACCTAAATAAACTAAAAAAGAAATACTGGAGTTGCTAAGAAATGTCAGTTTTATGCTCACACCTGAATAAACAGTTTGCTTTTTCTACTCATAACAATCCCTTTTTTGTGGGTACAGGCATTTTATAACAAATAACAATGTAACAGACTACTCATACCTATTTAGTAAGACTGCATTTTAAAGAAAGCAGAATTTGCAGTGATATAAAAAAATATTTTACCATGAAAAAGCAAATTGTGAACATTGACAATAAGAGAAAAGAATACAGCAAATTGTTCCTTCGTATTTTTCCCTTTTTATTTTTTAACCAAAGCATGGCAAAGAATTTTTTTTCTGCTTTTATTTTGAGAGTGCAGCTTGATAAATAATGAATTTTACCCACACAAATCCAATATTTTCAATAACTGCGAGAAATCTCAGAGAATATGCTTTAAATACATACGGGGGGTACCTTAAGATATGAGTTTAATTCATTTCTTGACCGAGCGCATAAGTCAAAATATTTGTATCTTGAATCAATTCCCGATTGAAATTACAAACATATATTTTATGGAAACAAATTTTTAATATACAAATATAGATAGATACTGTAAAAAAGAAAATCCAAACACACATTGATGGAGCCATTTAGCATGAGGTAGTGTATTTACCCACGTATAAGTCAAGAAATTTTGGACAAAAAACACCCCTTTAAAGTGGAAAGGGGGGGGGTGCAAACTTATGCGAGGATCCTTAATTTTTTTTTTAATCATAAGTCAAAAATGCCCTTTTGAAAGACAATTGTTCTCTTCCCACATTCCATAAACACACTGACATTGTTTACCATCAATATCCATACCAGGAGAGAAAAAGAGAAAAGAATTGCTTTGCCTTATCCGCACTGGGGTGGAGGTTTGGAGGGGATAGCAGGGACGTACCTACCGCCGTACCAATTATATGGGGCCCCCGGGCAATGGGGGCCCCCAACGTGCGTAAGCAAAAATTAATAAAAACTTCCCAATTTTTTTTTTTTTTTTTTTTTTTTTTCCCAGAAATGGAAAAAGTGGCCACTTCTGTTGGTTATTAGCAGATCGTCAAAGCAAATCGTACTCCTCCGCATGGGTTAACGGTGTTTCCATTAGAAGCAATTTTACACAAACTATACTTGACCATGAAAAGTCACAGCAGCATATTAATGCCTATCTTATAATAATTTGGTTACAAGGAAATACCATCGATACTCTATTGCAAAGTGAAATCAATAGTAAAATTACATTCTGGAGAGATGTATTGTATCGTATAATTAATGTTATAATTACTTTAGCATCTTGTAATATACCTTTAAGAGGCCATGATTCTGGAAATTTTATGGCAATTTTACGTTTGCTATCTAATTATGATGCAACTTTAAAAGAACTTCTTCTAAAACCAAAAGGCAAAATAAATTATTTAAGCCTTGCGATTAAAAATGAAATTATTAATTTGCTTGGTACCGCAGTTAGGAACAATATTATCTCAGAAATTAAAAAAGCTCCATTTCTGACAATAATTCTAGATACAACACAAGACTTGTCAAAAATTGACCAACTTTCTGTAGTTTTTCGATACATCTCGATTACAGTATCCGATTGCAGAGCTGAAGGACTTAAAACTGAAATTTTAAATACGATTAAAGAACATGGAATTGATTTGACTAAATGTAGAGGACATAGTTACGATGGAGCAAATGTTATATCGGGTGTTTATGGAGGATTACAAACCCTAATAAAAAAGCATGCTCCGAATGCCGATTATGTTCATTGTGCTGCACACGCATTAAATATAGTTTTAAACGATGCTGCGAAACATGTTCGTGAAGTGTCGACTTTTTTCGATAATTTAGAAAAAATATATACATTTTTTGGCAATAGTATACAACGCTGGGCAATGTTAAGTGACGACTCATCTGAAAAATATTTAATTACCCTTAAAAAGGTATGTCCTACCAGATGGTCTTCAAGGAACGACGCTTTATTAGCGTAAAGGAAAGTTATTTATTAATCATAAAAACTTTGTACCAACTAAATTTAATTTTGAAAAAAAAAAAAAAAACGAACGTGAAGAATGTAAAAATATAAATAACATTTTACAGAGTTATGATTTCTTAGTGCTTGTCACATTTTTTTCTTCACTATTTGAAATCATTAATTCTGTTTCTAAAGCTCTACAACATGAGAATAATGACTTACAGAAAACTACTCAATTTTATTAAGTAATCTTTTGAATAGACAGTGCGAATTAAGAAATCAAAATTCATTCAATAGTTTTCTAAATGAGTCCAAAGATTTAGAAAAAGAGTGGAGGGTAACAACTGCTTTTAAAAACAAAAGGCGAAAGATAACGAAGCGTTTTTTTGATGAGTTATCACAAGAGGAGAGAATTTCAGACCCGGAATCCTATTTCAAAGTTAATGTCTACTATTGCTGTTTAGATATATTAATTTCTCAAACTAAACAGATTTCAGAGCCTTTGCGACCTGAGTACTATGTTCGAAATATTACAACCGGAGAAACTCCTGTCTTCTTCAAACGAAGAGATATTAAACGCTTCCGGAAAACTGTCGGCTAAGTACGGTAAAGACATCTCAGTTAATCTTTATGACCAATTAAAGGCTCTAAAAACATGCTTAAAATCTGAAATTCAAAAAATTCATTCCATTAAGGAACTCATTGAATTATTGCTGATAAAATTCAATAGTCTTGCATCCAGTTTCCCGGAGGTAATAACAGCATGCTTTTTGTTCATGACCCTTCCAGTTACAACCACAACTGCTGAAAGAAGTTTTTCAAAATTATAAAACTGATAAAAAATTATCTAAGAACTTCGATGGGACAGGAACGTCTGTCAGACCTGTCACTATTGTCCATAGAGGCAGAAACTTTAGAAAAACTAAAGTCATCATCAGCTATAAATGATTTAATAAATCAGTTTGCCGAAAAAAAGGCAAGGAGAGTGTATATTTAATTTGAATTGTTTGTAAAAATTTTGGAAAAAGTGACAGATAGATAATTACGGTGAATAAATATTTCTTTTAATTTCATGCAAACATTTTTTTTTCTTTTGTGAGAAATCTTTACCCTTCCTAAGGGCCCCCAAACAAATTTTTATACGGGGCCCTGCCAAGGCACGCTATGCTTCTGGGGGATGGGTTTGGTCCAGGCGATGAATGAATCATCAACCATCATCAATGAAGGTGTGCATTGATGTCGTACAAAGCACTAAGATGGCACCATGCACGATTGTTTTTAATGCTAATTTTACAATTATATCTACTATGAATACTTCTGTAATATTTTTTTTAATTATCGTATTATCCCGAATATAACGTGGCCTCGAATATAATGCAACCCCTAAATTTCTCATCAAGATAATTAGAAAAATCCTATATTTAGGCTTCAAATTTAGCATGAGTCAGGTTTTTAATGGGGATTATTCAGTCAAAAAATATCATGTTATATTTGGGCCAATACGGTACGGCCAAATCCCATTTTAACGAAGTTCAAGAGACCAAAGAAATCATTTTATTCTAACATAATTCGGTTATACAGATATTGTAAATAGATTTAGGGATTAACAAGTCTTTGCTATAGTGAGATTTCTGCTGTAACAGACTTAGCTATATTTTATGGAAACAAATTTTTAATATATAAATATAGATAGATACTGTAAAAAAGAAAATCCAGACACACATTGATGGAGCCATTTAGCATGAGGTAGTGTATTTAAGTTCAAGGGACCAGAGAAATTATTTTATTCTAACATAATTCTGTTCAGTGGCGCACCCAGGATTTTAGTTTAGGGGGGGCTGGGCGACATACAAATACTGCTGAACTCTGTTATAGTGACCTCAATTAGGGTACCACTTGAGTCTACATATTCGGTACCACTTGATTGTCCATTGAACACAAGCCCACAAGCAATGTAACTCGGTATGGAGTCATAAATAATTATCTGATCTTTTCAGTGACGTTGTAACAGTGAGATTAACAGTGTTTCATAAACTAACTGTAAGCATTTATTTAAAAACTTTTACAAATAAATGTCTTTTTTGGTTAGAAATAACTTGAAGACAATTAAAAAAGGAAAAAATAATAATACATTAGCGACAATTTTCACTTTTAAAGCTTTTCACTTCTAACTTTCTACCTTTAGGGGGGGGGGGTTCAGCCCCCATAGCTCCCTCTGTGGGTGCGCCTATGATTCTGTTATACCGATATTAAATTAAATCTACATTATGCCTAGGGATTCAACTAGGCATAGTGTGGATTTAATTTAAAACTTTGAAACACAACCATCTTCATCATACTCTCTGGTTTCCAGTGGATAAACTAACTGATAAACTAATTTTTGACATCAATTTTATGGGTAATTCATAACATTCACTGAAAATTATGGACTAAACAGTAAAGAACTTTCAAATAACTTTGTCATCTTTAAGCATTTTGATTAAATCAAATTATCATTAAAAAATAAATATAAGCAAGTTGGCTAATACTTGAATATTTTTGTGATAAACAGACAAAAGCTTAGAATTTGTGCCCTCTGCACAATGAAATGTTAAGTCACACAGTGAGCTTTAGTAAATGTGTCTCTCATTACTAACATTTTTTTTCTCCTTCATTTTTCCCTCCCAAATTAAGATAACTTAATGCATACTAGATGTAATATAATGCATTTTCTTTATAAATTAACCATGTAAAATTGAAAAAGAAATTGTTTTTGCATTTTATTTTCCTTAAACCACAACTGTTTATGTTACAAGTATCACAAAGAAACATGCCACATGAGTTTTGTGTTATGGCAAGCCTAGATAAGAGGCATCTGTCTATATGGAGATGGTGCCTTGGGTGGAGGACTTTTTAAATATCCCACATCAAACCAAGATAAAATGTAACACTGCCAGCAGACTTACAAATACTTACTAACTTCTTACAAATTTTCTGCAAAAAATCACTGTGTGCCTCCTGAGACCTACCTATATTGACAATAACAGCAAAGCCGAATATTTTAAAGTAACATAAATTCAAAGTACTACATTATACTTTAATAATAAAAAAATAATTTAATAATAAAGATACTTGTAAAAAAAATGAAAAAATGTCTGCAACGTTGAAAGTTTTCTGTGAACAGTGTTACCGTTGAAGGTTCATAATAATGAGAGTTGAGAGTTACTATATAAGTAAAATATTAATAAAATAAAAAGCTGACAAAAAATAAGGGCACTAATGAAACCTATGAAAAGCATACAACAATGATAAACCCATGAACAAGGTTCTTTAATGAAAACTTTTATAAAAGTGGTACATTTCACATCAAATATTTGGAAGACTACCTTGAAATTTATCAAAATAGAATACAGATTAAATTATCTGAATTGGTTAAGTCATTATCAAGAAAACAGTAAATATAGATTTTTTTTTTTAAGGATGCCCGTCAACAATAGAACATTTTTTTTAGAAGCCAGGAAGATTATAGAAGGATAATAGTACACAGAATAAAGAAAAATTTCATGGGGTAGTTAAATACTAGTTTTTTGGTGTTAATACAAGCCATCATCTAACATTAAAAGAGAACAGTTTTCAACAAAAAATTATGGCTAAAATGGCACTGAACTTTTTTAAAAAAATCTTGTAGCCATTTAAAAGTTTTTTGAAGTCAATTTACAAGCTTTTAAATTGAAAAAGGAAACTATTAATGAGCATTACACAAGTACAAGCTAAAATTCTTAATGATTGGCAAACATTTCGTCATCTCAGTTACTTATTTTTTTCTTTTTAGCAAGTCATAATCAAGAACCTTTATTTTTAGAGAAGTAGTCAAATTTTATCCCTGAGACTTTGCTGTGGCTAAAATCATGCAGCCTTTAACACTACCACTTTAATTTCACCTTTTTGGAAACACTGAATGAAAATATTAATTTATACTTTGACATGGAGTTCAAAGCTCAGATACTAACCATCTTTGCCAGGATATGTGCCACTACCAGATGCTTCGGTAGAAAAGTCACGGTCCAAACAAACAAATTCACAGCATTTATCACTCAGTGCATGATATTGTCGACAATTTGTAGGCGGCGAGCAAAACACTTCGTTACACATCTGTGGTTTACCTAACAGGCAGGTGCATACAGTACAAGGCCCAAATCCCGGAGGGAGAAAGCGATCTCCATGTGAAACTTCTTTACCTGTACGATCTAAACATGGCCGATAATCTTCAATGTCAACTAATTAAATAACAGAAATAATATTTTTACTTTATTTAATGAGCAAATTACAGGAAAAGAAAACAGTTCTATATAATTAAGATTATTAAAGCATGGATTTATTTATTTATACATGAATCACCAGCAACTTGGCAAGTTTTAGAAAAACATAGGAAAATAAATCAATATCAATGTAAGGATATGACAGAGCTAAATCTTTTAGAGAAAGTATAGAAAAATAACTCAAAAAACTAGGGGCTGGGAAGGATAATGTAACATTGCCAGCAGACTTACAAATACTTACTAATTTCTTACACAGGGATGTTAACTCCAACACTCGATTTGGGAGCACCCCGGGAGCAGAAAAAATTTCATTTGGGAGCACCTCGGGAGCAGAAAAATTCCATTTGGGAGCAGAAAAATTCTATTTGGGAGCACCTCGGGAGCACAAAAAAATAGTTTCCGAGAGGAAAACTAAGATTCGAGATCAGAATTAACATGATTTTGGAGCATAAAATTGAAGATTTAGGAACACAATAAATGCATACAAGAAAAGCAAAGTTTGCGAGCAAACACCATTTGCTAAAAGCAAAACACTATTTGAAATCACTTTAGGAAAGCTCTGGAAAAAAAAGGGGTGTATACAGGCTATGCTATCAGCAACTTGGTAAAAACAATACATATCAGGAGTCAGCAACCTTTCTGTGGTTAAGTCATTTTTTTCCTACTCAAGAACCATGAGTATGATTTGTATGCGGCTTGCGAGCCACAGGTTGCCAATCCCTGTCCCTTTTTTTTTCTTTTTCAGAATCATTTAGGGAATCTTCCTCTCGAAAAAGAGAGCACAAATAAAATTAAAACTAAATTTTAAAACAAAAGCTTCTATCTCATTCTTTGGTTCTATTACAAATCACAAGTAGTACTAAATGGAGATTTTTGAAAACCTAAATATTATACCTCTTATACAACAACACGTAATCGGTAAGTAGTATCGAAAACAAAATAAATTTGATGGTTAGAATAATTAAATGTGTGTACTTTTAATAGCATATGCTTTTGTATCAGTAATTTAACCTCATCTAATATTTACATATTCATCTATAATACTTGAACACAATATACAAAGCAAATGTAAACAAAAAATATTTAATGACTGTTGAGAGAAATTAAGAATTATGGGAAGTTAAAAATTAAGATTATAAGAAATTAATGAGATTACAAATTAAGTATCATAAGTTATCTAGTTTTCTATTTATTCTTTTTTTTATTTTTATTAATTTCTTCTTGAGCTTTTTCATTTTCTTCTAATAGTTTTAATGTTTTTGCAAGTCTATCCTTCCCTTCCGTTAATAGAATCTGTCCACTTTCTATAACAGCCAGTGGCGGCTCGTGACCTGCTTCAGTGGTGGGGCCCGAAAAAAATGGTGCCAGTTCAAATCGGGAAAATACATATACATAGAGCTGTGGCGGATCGTTACCCATTTCAGAGGAGGGGGCTTTTTTTTTTTTTTAAGCTCGAAAAGGTAAAACATATGAATTGCTTTTGTAAACAGTGTGAATACATAAAAACTTTTCGAATAACAAGTTATGAAAGGCGTATTGATTTCTCCTTTAAGTTTTCATTTAAAGACAGCAGATTTATTTTGCACCAAAAAAACATTTTCCTCCATTTTTCTTTCTCAAAAAGGTACAATATCAATTAAAAAAAAAAAAAAAAAATGCATGTGTACATGTTGAAAAACGAATTGGTCCATAATGTTTCATCTCCAAATAGCAAATCGTGCCCCTTCATAAACAAAAAACGGTGCCCGTTGCGATGATTACCGTAATTTATGGAAGAAACGCCGCACCCACGAAAATGAGCTTAGTTAGCTAGAAAATCGTCAAAAACGCCGCAGCCGCGATCGTTGGTGTGTGTGTGTGTGTGGGGGGGGGGGGGTGATCGTGGTCAGAAGTCAATGCCAGATAAAATTCAATGTTTTCTAAAATAATTTCTTAATTAACAAAAAATAAATAAATAAAAAATATGTTGCGTTACTTATTAGACCTAATTTATTAAAAAAGCTATTAAGTTGATCGGATATATTTCGGTAGAAATTGGATAAACGGTAAAAAAATCTCTTTTTTTCTCCCCCTTCCCATAGAATGTTTTAAAGTATTTGCCACTATTTTACGAAGCTTACGATTTCTATTTTCAAATAATCAGACATCAATGTTAATATTCACAAAGGTGAATTTATAGAAATAAAAAAATAACTTCTAAAAACCTTCTTGCATCCGCACAAAGTTCGGACAGACTACCAGGCGCCATTAAAATGAAAACAGCAATCGATGTGTGAGAAGAGTCTCCAGTTAAAAGTAAACATTCCCCCCCCCCCCCGCGGATGGCCAACTGTTGATTACGTAATGAGCTTGCTTCAGCAAATTGTTGTTTTAAACTGAATGTTGTGTAACAACTCTTGATGGTATTTATTTATTATTTTTTATATTTATAACATTGGGATTTATTTTAAAAGCATTCAGCATT
>JAWZYV010019918.1:0-20735 GCA_038373885.1 Cheiracanthium punctorium | reverse complement strand
ATTTATGAGTAAGCTTCCTCCTTCGCAAAAAAATAAATCTTGCTTTTTTAAAATGAAATGTGTTAATTTAAATATACAAGTACGCCGTTGTGCTCTTACCAGAACATAGGAACTAAATTAATTTGGCAAGCCGTTACGTGATCTTCCTTCTTGACACAATGACACCCTCAATTATTGAATCGTTCCTTTATACAACTAGTCCCACCAGTGGCATATGAGGACTTCCTTCAAAGGGGAGGGGGGTTATAGACATAACTTTGTGTTAAAATGCATAATATTTAAGCTAAAAAATGAAAATTTATGAGTATTTTGTTTAAAAAATTTTGACAAAGGGGTGGGGGGGGGGGTTGAGGGACTGGAAACAGTGCAATAACGCCACAGAAAAGGAAAGCCCTCTCAACATCACTTGAATGTTAATCAGGGAGAGAGCATAGCATTGTTTAGTCCAAGACTGAAAGAGCCGAACGTTTATTCCTGAGAAAACTTAAATTTAAAAATGTGAGGTATTACCCAATATTAAACCCGTGTTTTATCTGTCTCCCATCATCCAACGGAGGAGACTCCCCTGGAATGGCCAATGTTGCTTCCGAGGAAGGGGGTGTTTGAATGCACCGTCTGGGTACAGCTTTGCTTTGCGCTTGCGATAGCTTTCAAAGAACTCATATTTAACTTGTTCGCTTTCATGTAGAAAAAAAAGGCACAAAAAAGTATGTTATCACTTCTGTAATAAGGTCAGTTCTGTAATAAGGATAATATCACTTCTAGAAATAAGGTACGTATTTAGTAGATGCAATTAAGGGGATAAAATATTTTTTTTTTAATTAAGGTAGAAACGTATTTTTAAAAAAAACCTCTCAGTTAAACGAGTTTTGACAAAGTTTCCCATTCAGACATCCAATTTTTTTTTTTTTTTTTTTAAACTTTTTTTGGTTTTCATGATTTTTCTCATGCTTTCAGAGCTCACTTTCCCAATTTATTGTTATCATAGAGGTATTAAAACTGAATTAGTTTCAACAATACTTAGCAGTAGTTGTCAGTAGCGTATATATAGGCTTCCATTTCAAGGGGAGGGGGACGATTCGGTATTTTAAACTTTATTGTTCTAAAGTTAAAAGAAATGTTTCAAAATAGCTCCTTTTTAATAATTGCTTTACATTTCTTGAGGGGGCCCGCCGCCCTCCTGAAATACTCACCTGGTAGTTGTTTATTAGTGCAATAGTTTTTTTCTAATTAGGATATCAATAGTTTTCTCTAATTAGGATATAAATATCCTTAAATATGAATCTAATGCAAACTGAATCTGTTAGCAAAATTTGTCTCCTAAAAGTAGCGAAAAAGTAGCGACTGCATTTCAAAAGTAGTGTAGCTAACTACATTTTTCAAAAATTAGTTGTAATTGTAGTTAGCTACATTTTTCGAAATGTAGCGGTAGTTGTAGTTCGCTACGAAAAAAAAGTAGTTTTTCCCACCACTGCCAGATACGGATATCCGACCGGATATCGGGCACTAAACATGTAATTGAGTGTGTTTTTTCATTTTTTTTTTTTTTTTAATATAATGACATCACAGGGATGAGACTGACAAAAAAGGAAAAAGTCTGAAAGAATCTGCGAACAACACTTGAGTAATAATACTTATGAATTTCAAGTTTAATAAAAATTGTAACTGCTACTGATAATAAGTCTATCCAACTTAATATACAATTTTGCCAATGTTTTAAAAAAATTCAGAAATTCTTTGAAAAGTTGAAAAAACGGATTTGCTTTGAAAAAGTCTGAAAATTAGACAAAAGTCTGAAGAATCTCAACCTTGATATTAGAACAATAAATTGGCAAATATGCTTCACACATCATTAAAGTATTTTTTAATAATACACATTTAATTTACAAAAACTAAATATCTTTACACATATGTACATAAAAAAATGTTACTTAAAATGTAAACAGTTAAAATATTCTTTTTATGTGTACACTACTGGCAGAAGCGAATAAATTTTAACCATGAGACATTTATTAATATACCTATAATTGTAGATTATTCTCACAAGAAATGCATACTTTTTTCATTTATTTAAGAATAAGATATCTATTTTTAAGATACCTATGATAGATGAGTTTTTTTTGTTTTTTTTTCAAACATACGTTAGTACTTGTTTTCTGTTTTAATCATTTAATATTAATAATTTACATTAAGTCATTCTTAGTTTTATTTTAATTTAAATTACCTTTAATTATAATAGAAGAGATTAATAAATAAAAAGTAAATCCCTTTTAAATATTTATAATGAAATTATAATGCTTTCTTTTGTAGTCTTACACATGTATGAAACAGAATTTTTCAGGTTATGCATTAAATTTCTTTAATCAAAATATATTTTTTAGACTGCAAGTTAAAAAACAAAAATAGATCTGTTAATTTTCGAAATTATATAAGCATTCTTTCACAGTACAAATTTTTATGTGGCACCATAAGAGGAAAAAAAGGGGGGGAGGCAAATTAATTTTTTTAAAAATCATTTCAAACATTAGTTTCTAAATTTTAGGAAAATTGCACTTTTTGGTACTTATGTATTATCCTGGTGATCATTCTTGCCAAACTATTTTTTCGTCAAATGAGTTGTCAAACTGTTACCAATCGTATTCAAAACCATTAATAATTTCATGTGCTCAGCATTTATCTTGGCAAAAAATCCCTCGTCTTGGCAGACCGCCGGGATAATATGTAAGTGCCCACTTTTTTTACTCTTGATTTCGACATGCGACACACACACACACACAGAAAAAAAAAAAAATTAGTCAAAATACTTTATGTATAAAGTGATAATCATATACTGCAGGAGTAACTAGAATAATAATCATATACCATACTGTAGTAGTAACTAAAAAAACTATTTTAAACTAGTAAAATACCATGTTACAACATAGCTGTCTGCACAAGCAGCCATTTTATAATTTTATTTATAAATATTTCCAAAAACACATTTTAAATGTACATTTTTTAAATAGACTTTAAAAATCAATTGAAACTTGCAGAAAATCATAAGTGAATTTAAATAACTATATTCAATTAAAAAATAAATATGTACAATAAGGGCTAATTTTTAATCTTTAGGTATTGGAGACTTCAATAAAGGAATGCTCAGTAAAAGATTGTCATTTACAAAAAAGATAACGATTGAAAATTTCTCCTTGGTTCTATAAATAAATTTTGAAGATAATCGAGTTTTTTGTTAATTATCGGATTTCCGGAGCAAATTAAAAATTATGGAGAAACTTCATGGGGAAAAAGTGTAAAATTACATTATTTGTGGGATTACCATGAGAGAAAATGCATATACTGAATGCACATATTTTTCAAATGATACTCTACACAATGCTTATAATTAAACTTTCCCTATAAACAGCAGTCTACAGCTGAAAAGGATGAGAAGGTCACCTCCAAATTTGTACATGGACACTACATGAGATGTGCTTAGAGGTGTTTTTTTTTTTTTTTTTTTTTTTTAAGTTCAGAAAATGTCCATTAAGCAGCCCTTTGCAGCATGAAATCAGCTCTAAATATGACCCTAACTAGTTATAAATGTGCTCAAACACTCCTGAACAAATGTCGAAATTGTGCATTTATTTTGAATGATCCATTTCCAGTGTTAAATTTCCTGTTCTTCATGTTTAATAGCAACTTGAACATTTTTAACTCAAGCTTTTTAATCAAAATTCCCTAAGCACTTCTCATGTATAGTCTATAAAACAAATTTGGTTACTATCTGTTCAGTTGTTTTAGTGGTAGAATCCTGTTTATAGGGGAAGTTTAATTATATAAAATATAATTTTCCATCCTGTCCCATGCATATTCTAGATAGAACTTTAGTATTAAAAAGCCAGATATCCGGCTTTATAGAACTTTGGTAGTGAAAAGGAAGATATCTGGCAGAGAAGTCAGATAACCGGTAATTATGTTTCGGATATACAACAGTATTTCGGATATTGAAAAATCAGCCGGATATCCCTTACATCCCTAAAACAAATTTTTGGACCCCCCTCCCCCCCCAAAAAAAAAACCATAATAATTTGCAATTTAAAATTGTGATTTCCATTACTAGTTGAACACTAATACACTAAAAAAAAAAACAGCTGGAACTGACTAATATTTTTCCATTAAACTTTATTGGTTTACTAATAAATTACTAATACGGTGGTACATTCAGACTTTACCAAGTTCGTTAGCCAAAATCTTTAAGTGATCTCTCCTAACTAAAATTAAATTAATCTTAACCTAATTTTATCTAATAATGTACTTATTATAAACTCACATTTTATATAAAAAAGAAAATATAAACATATATTGGCAGAGCCATGCTGTAGTAAAATTTTCTTCCACTTCACACTTTCACTAAGATAATTTACATATCCCAAGTTCCAATTTGTACATCATGCTAAAATACAGACCAAATGATGGTTCACATTTCAAAAATCTCTAATGTTAAGAGACTTGTATTTTAAGATACCAATCTATTCAAAATTTACAAGTTATTGCAAACAGAGAGACCAACATCTCTCTCACATTGGATATCATTATCCTTCTCGAACAAATGCACAGCAATGAAATAACCTGTAACCTGCAGCAGATAACTGCACAGGTCAACATAGAGGAATATGAATGTGTGGATTCTTTGGCAAAAGAAGTAGACCTCGATCAAAAGTGCACCACCATCACACTCACTGATGCGAATGCAGTGGCCAGACATAGACTCATACGTATGCATGAGCGGCCAGACATAGACTTATATGCTGCAGTGGCCATCATCACTCATACGTATAAAAAACCCTTCTTAATGGAATTTGACTGGCCCAAAAATATTATATCTACAATAGTCAGGCTAAAAGCTCTCCATAATAGGGGAATGAAGATTCATCTGGACAAAGCAAGATCCTATGTTCATTGTAAAAATTGTCCGGAAGTCCAACTCTAGTCCAATCATATCTTGGAATATCCAGCTGTTACTGCGAATATATTAAAATAGTAATGGTTCCACCCAGGGACTCATTGCAGGAAATCCTGTACAATCCTGGCGCACCATTATTAGCAGCGGAAGTAGTCAAGACCTGCGATGGAGTTTAGTGAGTCTACTTCCAATTTTATTACTTGATTTTATACTTTAATCATCTATCCATGGACAAGAGAACAACAACAAGTTATTGCATGCATTGGATAAAATTAATACTTACTCTTAATTGTATATTCACACGATCTCCATTTGGCAAACCTATTTCTAAAGGTGGAATATTCTGGAGAGAAAAAAAGTAAGACTTTTATTTCATCATACAGAAATATTATAAACAAATCACTTATAACTTTTGAGAATTGTTAAATATAAAATGCATTTAGATACAATCTTGCAAGTCGCTCTAAAAACCAAAATAAAGTCTTATATATATCTACATATAAATAGCAATATAGTATATCTATAGAAGAGTATTATAAGAACGGCTCATTTTAAATATCTCTTCAGAAAGGAATGCAGCATTTGCAAAATCCCCTATGTTTGAGAAGGGAGCAAATGTATGAAGTTCTGGAAATAATTGCATTTCGTTGCTAAATTATCTCGTATCACATTTTACTGACCATTTGATTTCTAATAAGTAGCAATGTAGTGCAAAAAGTTTTTTTTTTTTTTTTTTTAAATAAAAAGCCAAAAGGTCTATTGCTAAAATTTTCAAACCTTGGCAATCATTTTGTATGCGTAAAATGTACACAAAGTTGCAGAATCAATCATAATGCAATTAGTAAAACTTTACAAAAATTCATCATTTATCGTAAAAGTGAAGTTTTATTGATTTGGATGCATATTTCTAAATCTCAATAAATAATTATACAAGCACAGCTGCCAAAAATTCATGTTCAAAAAACTTACAACTTTTTTTTTTGTTTGTTTCAGATTTCATTGTATAAATGTATACATATTAAGAAATAGATTCATTTCTACTCACTTAACTGAGTGAGTAAACTGTCTTCTAATATTTGTGGATCCTCTTTCAAATAATGGAAACAAACACAGGTTGGTAAAAGTGGGTTCTGAAGTATGCCTAAAGTCTTAAAAAAGCATGTCGTGGGGACTTGATAATTTGGGGGGAAATGAAAGATTCTATACTTATTAAAGGCACTCACACTTCTTGAGATCCCATCTAATTAGTAAAAAGGGGGTTTTATTACCCAGGGAAAGAGAGGTGGTGCAATAAATCACTGATTTTTGTTTGGACAGTTGCGAATTTCAGTTGATGAACAATCAAATCGAAAATCATAGTGCTAAGCAATAAACTACAGAATGGAGAAATCCGCCTTTTTTAACTGCAAGCCAGATATTTATGGCAACGACATCCCCATGCAAGAACTATCTGCAATCATGAGTAGTAAGATGGGGTCTTAAGATGTGCGGACGCCTTAACAGCATGTTGCGTATAAATAGTACTGATCACAAAATTTAGAGAAAGAAGGGTTTTTCTATAGCATAAGCAAATACATTTAGATTTTTTTTAAATTATGTTTTTCATCAATTTTGTAAAATAAATACACTTTTCAGCAATTTTGTAAAATAAACACACTTTTCAGAGAAAAAATTTACAACTATGCCTATCAACTATATAACAATGCTTCTAAAAACGTTAAGACTGGTGTGTCAATGTCACCAGCTGCACAGTACTAGTTATCTCAATGAAAGTTCAATGACTACATTTGGCCACAAATGTAGGGAAGACTGTGGGCTAATGGGACAAAACAGTTTGTGTGCAAAATAAAATATTTCTATGAAAAGTTTGTATACCACAGAATGAGTACAATAATACTACATCAAACTGTGCCCCTCCTAATTGTATTCACGCTTTCTGTCTGCGGGCATCTGCAAACGGGGATTAAATTCTTAGTCAGTTAGAATCAATAGCATTTTTTGGCTACTAAGCACTTAACCCTCTGGCGGTCAAAGGCCGGCCAAATGGCTCTTCATACAAACAGCCAGCTGGCGGGCCAAGAGAAAGCAACATTTCTTTCCCCTGACTTGCAGCAGGTGGAACTTTTTACGATTGCTGGACAATAGCCGATACAGGAGGTGCGAATACCTCTCACGACCCCCAGATGTATTTTCTCTTTCTTCGTCACACGAAAATTTCCCCATTTATTGTTCGCCGCAGTCATCATAAACGCCAGCTCTCAAGGAAGTGTAGATTTTCACCACCACCCGCAGTGAATTCCCATGAGATAATTTCTGAAAGGCAGAAGGCAACATTCTTCGAATTTCGGCCGGGTGTGGACTTCTGGAGGCTCTAATTGAAAGCTCTCCCAAACATCAGAGGGTTAACAAAAAGTAGGATACATTCTCATGGTGAACAAAAACGGAGATGTTTCTCTTGTCCTCGAACGATTCCATTTTCTATTCCCGGTGCAATAGTACAGGTTAAGGATTACCACTACACGCTATTGCTTGATTGGCTATAGCACTTTCCGGCCAATTGAATGGAATCTCCCAAATTACTGTAGCACTTATGAGAAATAAGACATAAATACGATTAATTATGCTTGATTTACATAAATATTCAGTGTGGATATAAAACACTATCTTTTACTTATGTATAATGTATTCCTAGTTTATACACGGACACTTCGCTTATAGTGAACGAAATTTGCCAGTCCCCAGAGGTTCACTATAACCGGAGTCGACTGTATTTATATTAATTCAGTTTTTAATATTCAATTGTTAAATTAAAATAAGACATTTTGGTAATTCAGCTCAAAAGCTCGAGTACTCAAATTGTTTTTACAGTGTGTACATTGTAATTGAAGTAATTTAAAATAAATTTGAATCAAAATGATTTTTATGTAAAACTTTAAAGAAATAAATTTGCTTAAAATATTTTTTTAATTTACTGTTGTCAGCAATTAAGTTTTTTTTTTTTTTTTTTTTTTTTTTTTTTTTTTTTTTAAGTATTACATATGTTCATATCTTTGAGTAATATATTATGTTATTTTGTTTTATTAACTCTTGCAGCTTAATATTATTATGAGAAATATTTAATAATGTACAGAGTGTCCCAAAAAGGTGGTAACGGGATTTATCTATTAGAGGTAAGAGGACAGTGTAAATTGAAAAAATGTTCAAAACAAGGTCGGAAATAAGACTTAAGAGAAAATTCCTCTTGTTCATTTACAAAAAGTTACATTTTTAAAACTTGTATACCACCCCTGTACAAAAACATTCCCAATTAGTAAAATGTGCCCCATAAACTCATGAGGTGATGGACCAAATTCGAGCCTTTCATCATACGCCACAGAGATATCTTTACCACGCCACAGAGAAAGATGAACTATACATAATTTTGAATGTAAACGTTTATTGCTAACATGGAAAAAAAAATTCTGTACGACCCCTGAAATGCAATCATTCAATGTGATTTTTTTGCCTTTGAGAGTCATGGAAAAGTGGTTTAAGTCAGAGTTATATTTATCTTCATATCTCTGAAACATTTTAAGGTATAATTCTCAAATTTTGTAAGTCACCTCAAGAGTGTATGGGGCACATTTTACTAATTGGGAATTATTTTGTATGGAGATCATGCACAAATTTAAGAAGTGCCTCTCTTTATTAAAGAGACTATCACTATATTAACAAGAGGAATTTTTTCTTAATGAAGTCTTATTTCCGACCTTATTATGAACATTTTTTCAATTTACACTGCCTACTTATCTCTAATAGATGAAGAATTAAAGCCCATTACTACCTTTTTGGGACACTTCCTTGGACATAATCAGCATGATTTATTTTTGGTATTAAAGTTCCATATTTGTTATGGTCAAGAAAAGGTCAAGGAAAAGTCAAGAAATCAAACTTACTTTATGAGGTAAACACCCTGGTATAACTTTTTTAAAAAAGTATCTGCACATTTCACAAAAATACAGTTTAAATTAAAAAAGTGTCCCATTAACCCCCCGGTCTCTCCTGCGAAAAGAAAAAGGAAAGTAATGTAAGAAAGTGTCTGAGATGAGATGCTAAATGTTGGTCAGTTATAAAGAATGTTTTTCAATATTCATAGAAATGTTACATAGTTTTCTTTTTAAATTTACAAGCTTTTTAATTTTTCAAAAACTAAATAGGCTCCTAAAAATTTTAAACCATAACCAGGTAAAAATGTTCAGGGCTATTTTGGCCACTATCAGTTTGACTTTTTTGAAAACACTACCTTATAATTATTAAGTTGGCAAGTACGTACAAGCATCCATAGTTTGGCAATTTAAAATCTCTCTCCCTCTTGTTAAAAATAATGGATACATAGAAGGTCAGCATTGAATTCCTGTAATGTTTAGCTTTGTTACATTTGCACACACTCTCATCTCAGATTTCTTTTCCTTCTATAAATTTCTATAAATAAAAGTAAAGAAATGCTAAGTTGACTTACTTCAATGACAGAACGAAGTCCTTCCTTGAAAATAAAATTGAAGGAATCCACATGTGCACGACTAATGTCTTGAATAATCTATAAATAAATTATTCTCAGTAAACTCAATTTTAATAATAATTTCATGCATAAAATTTAAACTGAAATGTTATAAATCCAAATTAACTGATATGGATTTTGCCCTTAAAAAATTTTCAAATGCAAAAAATGTGTCAGGTTACTATATGTTAAATTTTACCAATGTTTTTTAAAAATGCAAAACTTGGCATGAAAATCATTATATTGATTGTAATGGAAATGGGTACTTACTTATGATCCCGGCAGCCATTCCTGCCAAATTATTTTTTCGGAAAATGTGGCGGCAAACTGTTGTCAATCGTATTTGGAACCACCAATAATTTTATGCTTAATATGGCACATCTTGGCAGACTGCCGGGATAATATGTAAGTATCTGGAAATGTACCAAATGTATCTTTTTGTTAATAGGGCAAAATGCCACAGTTAGAAACTTAGTGTTGATTTTTTATATCATATCATTTATTGTGTAACCCTGATATCTAGAATAAATGTGTTTTCCCTTACAAACTGATCCCCCTGTTATCTTGAATTTTTCCTGTGTCCCTTCAACTTCGAGATATCAAGGTTATACTGTATATCAGTGCTCCTCAACTTTTTTATGGCTGTGTACCACTCAACGTTTGATAATTTTACTGTGATCCCCTGAGCGGGAGGGGTGGGGAAATTAAATGTTTATAATTTAGATTGTTTTGACTTAATAATTTTAATTTACATGTAGTTACCTGTGCCTTCAAAATAAAGTACAGTTACACCAAAAATCAGCATAAAGTGATTTACCATTTTAATTTACTAGAAAAGCCTGAACCTAACAATGAGAACCCTGAGTTTTTTTTTTTTAGACGAATCTGTTCCATCTGGGTATAATGGGAGACAGGGGCGTAGCCAGAAATTTTTCATGAGGGGGGGGGGAGTTTACGACTACTACAACTCACAGGGCCCGCGCTAAGCATTTGCCACCTCGCCAAATGCGATAAAATCATAAATTTGGCGAAATAAATTCCGTTTGGGCGAAAATATTGGCGAATGATTTTTCCACTGGAAAAAAAAAAATCCCCTTGATCCTCAAAATTACATTGAATGATTGTTAAAAATTCCATAAGAAACAAAAAAAAAAAGCTAAGACTGGTCTATTGGCTAAGACTTTTGAAATTTGGTTAATTTACTGGCTAGCAATTTGAAACCCCTAGCGCGGGTGACTCATATATATGTATATGTATGTGTGATAATGTAGTGAAGAATGTACATTTTGGATGGCAAAAATTTCTCATGGGGGGGGGGGTTATGACCCCCCTAAACCCCCCCCCCTTGGCTACGCCCCTGATGGGAGACAATGAAAATTGAAATATGTTGCTTATGGGTTTAATAAACAATAAACTAATTTAAATAGCTACCAGATTTCTTCTGTTAGACTGGTATAAATTAGCACGAACCAGACAAAGTTGCACAAACCTGAGAGAAATACACCACACTAAATAAAATGGAAATACAGTAGACTCCTTAACTAGCTTAACTAGTACTGGGGTGAGCTGGTTAAGTGAAAATCTGGTTAAAGCGGAGGATGAATATACAGTATGGGACCTTTTATCCGGCAACCTCGGGACCAACCTCATTCCGGTTTATGGAATTTGCCGGTTTTCGGGTTGCTGCCGAAAAATTAACCCTTTGTGCACAGTACAATTAAAAAAGAACCGGTCTTTAAGTACAAGTAGCTTTTATGATAATTACTGCAAATATTTATGTAAATAGTAAGGCATTCACAATAGATTTTAAAATAAAAATAATTAAATTTATCAAAACTTATTGTAAAATAAAACTTTAATGCTTCGAATCGTGGTATCCACGTATTCTATCACATATGCAGAACCA
This sequence comes from Cheiracanthium punctorium, assembly GCA_038373885.1. NCBI lineage: Eukaryota > Metazoa > Arthropoda > Arachnida > Araneae > Cheiracanthiidae > Cheiracanthium > Cheiracanthium punctorium. Next base: position 9,350 of record JAWZYV010019918.1, on the reverse strand, counting down.
TCGCTATGGGAGAGAACCATGGTCCCCGCTCCCGCCGCTCGCCTCCGCATATGGATTACAAAGATGGTAGACATTATATAGCTTACGTGATGGCCAAAAACAATATACCTCGCTCGCTCCCTTGATAACATCATTGTGGTGACAATTAAAATCAGTTGCAGCCCTTTTAAAATATGGTTAAATATTGAAGAAAAAATACTAATTGAAAAAAATATGCGTATAACTAGTGAAATCTCTGTCGGAAGTATTGGCTTCCGTAATTGGAGCTCCCCATAAAGCAGCTCGAATTTTCAGCTTTAATTACGGAAATACGTTGAGAAAATGCCCACTATTACGAAACAAAATTTTAAAAAACGAGACTATACAATTAGATTATTTACAATTTTGAGAGGAGAAAAGCTAACATTTAAACATTTATTTTTTATTTTGTTTGAACATTTCATTAATCTTTTGCTGTTTCAATGTTCCCCACAAAAATATCGAGACAGTCTGAGGCACGCCGAAATAGAGAAGTAACCCGCCTGCTTTCTCCCTAACACACGCAGCTGTAACGTAACCCATAGCAGGAGAAGGAAAAACTGTTTAATTAAAAGGACAAAGGGACACAATTTAAATAAGTAAAAGCTCGACTATCCGGAAAGCACGAGAAATGCCGGAAAAGTGAAAATTGCGGATAGTTAAGCTTGTAAAAAAAAAAAAAAAAAAAAATGTTGTCGACAAAGCTGTTAAGGGGGGGGGGGGGGGAATCTAATCAGGAAATGTTTTGGAATGTTAATCAATGCATGTTGAAAAACACTCATAAATAAAAATAGATCGGTACACACGTACGTACTGATCTATTTTTAATTGTGTGTTTTTAACAAAGTTTTAAATTATATTTATGATAATATTCATTTATATTGCAGTGTTACAAGGCAATAATACCACTGCATTGTTGGGGAGAAAAATAATAGTAAATTAAAAATAAAACCACTTATGGATTTCTAACAGGTAATTTCTTTAAACTAAGAGAATGATTAATGAAATAAATACAAACAGTAATGTTTTCTCTGTCCCCCTTCCTTCCCTCTCGAGCTTCTCTTCAGAGATAACACTGTTGAATCATCGGAATGGAGATGGGCAAAATAAGTAGGTCAGGACTCACTAGCTATAAATATGTAATCAGCACTTTTTCTGTTTTGGCTATCCGTAGGGAGCTGATTTTTCTCTGTGCTCGCCGGCACAGCTGTAAATTGTTTTGTTTTTGTAAACTGTGTCCGTCATATTTGTTTTGTGAGCATTTTGTCTGTTTATTTTTTTATACTACCACGAATTCCTGGAATTATTGATAACCTCTAGCGTCTAGCAGTTAGAAATTTGCATCCTCTTTCCCCGTTCTAAGTTTGGACAGCTGTGATTCACAGTAGGAATTAGTCATTGGAGAAGACCTCCCCCATGGGTGGAGCCGAAATTTTCCGGTTACTTGAATGCCGAGATTTTACGTAGTGGAAAAAAAATATGGTATCCAGATCAGTGAGCCTTAAAAAAGAAAAAAAAACTGAAATTGGGGAAAGTGCTGGTTTTTTGGAACTTTCCGGTTTTCGGAATTCCGGATAAAGGGTCCAATACTGTATATATATATGTAATGGACTATATTCTGTATGCGGTGCTGTTTACATGTTTGATTTGGCATTGGTTCTGGCACCATCACAGGCGATGCTCAGCTGGAGTGAAGTACCCTGGTTGTTTAGACTGGTAACCATAAAGAAACGCAGGGTGTTTGAAGTATGGGATTTTCATTCAGTGCTAATTGAATGACGATTGTTGTTTGTTGCTTGTGATAGAGCGGATTAAGTTTGTGTTTGATTTTCCTTGTGGTTTTGATTCTGTTTTACGGACTCTTTATCCTAGGTTAGTGAGTGTCTCAGGGAATTTTCGTCGTCAGTACGGATGTGTGGAATATGGAGTTTTTTTATGTTTTGAAAGGAAAAGGAGCGAAAGCGGTTATTGAATGGTGTATGGGTGTAGGCTTAATAGCCAGTGTGTATGTATGCTGTGTATGTGGTTAAGATATGAGGTTGAGCAAAAGGAAAGATAATAAGGATGGTTATGTATGGGTTTGTAGAAAGGGAGGTAAGAATGGGCATCATGTAAAAATAAGTTTGAGAGATCGAAATTGAGTATGATTGAGGTTTTATTAATAACATACATGTGCATGGATTGAGCAAATGGCGGCTAGTTGGATTAAAGTTGAAACGGATGTGAGTAACAAGACTGTGGCTGATTGGATGAGTTTTTGCCGAGAGGTTTGTACGGATGCTGTTGTGTTTGATAGTGTTAGTGTGGGTGGAAATGGTGTGGTAGTTGAAATTGACGAGAGTAAGTTTGGAAGACAGAAGTATAAAAGGGGCAAGCCTGTGAAAGGAAGGTGGGTGTTTGGAAGTGTTGAAAGAGGGAGTACAAGATTTTTTTTTAGGTGATTGAAAGTAGAAGTAAGGATGTTTTGCTGGAAGTGATAAAGCAGTGTATTTTCCGGGTTCTGTAGTGATCGCTGATTGCTGGAAAGCATATGAAACCCTAGGTGTTGAAGGTTTCATACACTTTTCGGTAAACCATTCAGTGATCTACACAGACAAGGAAACTGTGGCACATACCAATTCGGTGGAGGGTACATGGAACGCAATCAAGCAGTCTTTTCTAGGCACTCGGAAGGTGGTCAGTCAATTTGATTCATACCTTGCCGAGTATAAGTGGAGAAGAATACGTAGGGGAAAAAAGGCACAGCTTATGAAGCTCAGGGGACGAAAGGGGAATTCCCGGTCCATCAAAGAAAAAAATGAAGTGGGAAAAGTGAGGTAAGTTCTTGTTTAAGGGTATTTTTGTATTGTTTTGTTGTGAATTTGACTGTTATTTAGTGTCATTTAGTTAGAATTAATGTTTCTTTGTACAAATTTTAGTGGTGGATATTAGTGTTTCTTCATCAAAACACGGCGACAGCCGCTGGAGCATGGCGACTGCCAAGCTCCAGCGGCTGTCGCCATGTTTACAAAGGGTGCGCACCATCTTGTATGATTTTACCTATATGTAACTAATTGATGGAACTGCAGTATAATGAATGCTTTAACTTATTATGAAAGATTATTTACATATTATCCTAGCAGTCATTCCCGCCAAACTATTTCGTCAAATGTGCTGGCAAACTGTTGCCAATCATATTCTAAAGAATCAATAATTTCATGTGTTAGCATTTATCTTCGAAAAATCACTCATCTTGGCAGACCGCCAGGATAATACATAAGTACCTATGAAAGTTTTATATACAATTAGAAAGAAAGTTTTAAAAAGATCAACCATTTTTTTTTTTTCTGAAGAGACCCAGAAAAAAAAGTCAGTCTTCTTTCAGTCTGAAAGACTGATGTACGACAACTTACTGTGACAGTTTCATCATTTCCTTTTTAAAGCATCACATTAATGGAGGAAGCTGATGCTTGTTGTTTTAGATAACAAAGCCTTTTTCCAGAGCTTTTGCTTCATTTGTATCTGTGATATGATGAAGATTGGTATCAGTCATTGTTGGAAATTTTATACATTTTTTAAACATTTTCTTTCTTTTTCATTTAACCTTTTACATGCCAATGTTCCTGTTTTGGAACATCATGTTTAATATTTTAAAAAAAATAAACTGTTATATCTATCAGTTTGAGAAAAATACTGCATGTTACTGAAAATGATTGGTTTTTTGATATATTATTTATCTTTCAAGCAGAAAAATTTCATAGCAGAAAAATTTCTAAAAATTGACATTTTTTAGAGTTTTCACAGTACACAATAAAAAAAATTCTATAAAATTCCCAAAAATTCAAATTTACAGAAAAATTTCTCTACTGTAATACCAAAGGATAAATTCAAAGAGATAATAAAAGAAATTCAAATAATAGCAAGATCTTTTCTCAATCTTGCATAAAAATGCAATGTTCCAAAAAAGGAACATTAGCATGTAACAATATACGACATCAGGGGTACCACATGTATGCGTTGCTTTATTAGATTTTACAGGGTGGCAACAGAAATTCAGAAATAAAGTTCCCCGATTGTCGCAAACCCGATCAAAATTATTGTGACAGTAGAGAACTTCAGAGTAGCATAAGGATACAAGGGTCACTATGCCATGAAATTCCACCCTCTTGATAAAGGCAATCACCAATCGACCACTAGGGGTAACGAATCATTACTTTTCAATATGATTCGTTACTGAATCACCCAAATACAAAAGTCTTGACCCAAAATGAGTGCGTCTTACTTGCATTCAAGATGTCTGATTAATTCACATGTTCTGTATAAATCGTATGTCTGGTTGGTTTCTTATATGATCCGTATCTTGGTATGAGTCTGAATACCTGTGGTTTTGGACTCGTAGGGCACGTTTACATGGACGAAAATGCCCCTTGCCAGAACTTTCGCTGCTTTTTACCCTGCTTTCCCTATGTAGGGAAAAAATGTGGAGTAGAAAGATTCCTAGTTTAGTGGAGGGGAATGCAGGGACGACCTCGCTTTCTCATGATGGATTGCGTGTTTTTCCCTGTACTCTGCTTTTACCTGGCATTTTCCTTTTCCCAAGTAAACAGGCCTATATGGTGCCTACATCACTTAAATCTTGGATTTGTAAAGTATCTGCGTCAGTTGAATATTGAATGATCCGCAAGTCAGATGCTGATCCACAACTAAGAACAGTATCTTTCACTAGACAAAAAAGTTCCCTGATTTTTTGAGATTTTATGAAATTCCTTAATATTTCCAGATGGATAAAGTACCCTGATTTTTCCAAGATTTCCCTGATCTGTCGCCACCCTGTTTTAATACATTCAATGCTTATATCTGCTAAACATAAGTCTGTCAAAGGCATCAACTGTATGTTACTTATTTTTGAAGGGTGAAGGACTAGAGGAGGGGGGTGTAAGGGGGGAGTTGTCTTTTCTCTCACCCCTTTAACAGTAGGAGGGTGGTTAGTGCTGCATTCCTCTGATTTGAGCTCAGATAGCTGCTTGTTTCTCCTGTTAGTAAAGAACGTGTGTATTTTAGAAGGGTTTATTTATTTTAAGTCCTTTTTACGTAGAGGGAACATGTGGTGAGAGGAGTGGGAGTGAAATCAAGTACCCATTCTTGATTTTCTTTCTAGGCTATGCAATTTTTAGAGACCGTTTCAGTAAAAATTTGTATAAATGTATGTAACAAAAATGTAGATGGTTCAGTCAAAGGAATTTCTAACTATGTTGATTTTTAAATGCCATGCTGATTTTTAAACTATGTTGATTTTTTTTTAAATGATGAATTAATATGTTGATTTTAAAAAAATTCTTTATCAAATGATTGAAATAAGTCAATCACAGATTTTTGTCATTTGCCCCTTGATGAAAACTGGTATATTACTGATGAAGAAGAAATAAATGATAATAGTTCTGAGCTGATTACACCTGGAGACATCTGTGGGCAATAGAATTTTAGAAGAGAAATTAATTTAGATTTGTTTTAGACAAAGCCTAAAATCAATATTACATCTCCACCCCATGACCATCAGTAAAAATATGCGAAAAATTCATATGCACATTACATAGTTATATGGTAAGGGTATTTTGTAATATATAAAAAAAAAACCTATAAACGTGTATTTTGAATGCCATGTACACTTCCCACCATATCATTGACATTGAGAAATACTGCTAAAATATGATAAAAGAAATTAGTGTTTCAGTACATTTTAAAATGTTTGTGTTACTGGTTAAAATCCTAAGCACCCTCTAAAGAATAAAATATTTTATTCTTTAGAGGGTGCTAGAGATTATATAAATATTATCTGTAGCACCTTCTCTTGCACTGTACTCTTGACTAATAAAACAGATAATATTTATATTATCTGTATTATTATTAGTCAAGAGTATGCAAGCATAAAATTGTTTTCCTTGTTCTTTTATACCTTTTTTCAATGCATTTCTTATAAAAGTTTATGCTAATTTTAAAATTATAAATTTTTTTTTATTGGGTTTCCTTAAATTTCAGTCATTTCACACTAATTATCAAGTAAACCTTTATTACTGCATAAAATTTTAGATTTATCATACAGCGTTTTGTTGTTTACATGAAGTAAATATAGAAGAGGAAAGATAGTGTTGCATGCCAATGTTCTAAAAATGAAACGTTTGCGCGGAAATCCGGTTAAGAGGGAGTCTACTGTAATTTAATGTTCCTTGGGTGGCCTAGTACAATTTTATCCACTGACCGGTACCGGTCCGCGGATAAAATATCCATGGTTAGTAGAGCAGAGCTACAACTATGAGGATGCAGCTCCCCCCTTTATTTTGCTTTATTAATCTTAATTGCTATTAAAACTTGGCAAAACAGCATATTTTGATCTTTATCCCCCTAATGATCAGCAAGTAGCGACAACTGGCACCAATATTTTTGCTGCCCGACGACTGGTGCCTTGGTTACGGAAAAGTATCAAAATATTGAGAGAATTTTTTAAAGATTACATTGCTAAATCTTTATACAGTACCACATGATAGTATTTTTTAACTCACTTTGAATTGCATATCTTTAGGCACACCGTAGTCTAGTGTCTGTACATTACGAAGAGAGGGCTTCTCAGGAATTTTTTCATCCATTTCATGTGACATAATAGAGCCTTTAAAATAAACGTACGTAACAGTCTATAGATAATAAAATAATTTCATAAGCTAGAATGCAGTACTTCCCCAATATTTAATTTGTACGGCACTATAGATACGTTTCAACGCTAATATTTATTTACCGCTGTCAGAAAACAGCTCTTGCACGTGTGACTTTAATTCACACATTCACCGACAAGGCCATGCACCAGTTGAGTCTACGCTCACAAATTGTAAACAAAATCTTGAAATCCAAACAAATCGTTTTTTATCGAAATTAATCGAAACGCTACAGAATCGAACACAGGCACAAGGTATAGTGGGTGCTTTCGTAAATGACAACTCGTTGCAGACTCGTTGACCAGATTTCTGTAGTCAGAATCGGGACAAGTCCCCGATTCTGACAACAAAACTGGGGACATTTATAATTAATGCAATAATTAACAGTAATTTAATTGAAAAACAATGCAATAATTAAAAATTGTCCCCAGTTCCATTTTTACATTCTGGGGACAATTTGAAAAACGTCCTGAAAACGGGGACTGTCCCCGGAAAATGGGGAGGTTTGGTCACATTAGCTTAAGGTGGATTCATACCTGCCAAGCCGCACCGCAACCATGCCGTACTGTTTAGCCGTTTTGGACCATAGAGCATTTCGACGTGACGTATCTTTGACGTCAGCTGAGTGGGCAATCTGAGGGCGCGTTCGAGAATTCATCGGTTGTGCACCGGTGTGTGGTTTTTTGTGCTTTTGAGGAGAGCATGGACTTAGAAGGAAGTTCCACAAACGCCATGCTATAAAATTAGCCCAATCATGAGTCGAGAAATAGATTATTTTATGCTGCCATCTACTGGTAAAAGTTACAAACAACTTGTTGGAAAAATCTGATTTTCCATAAATTATAAGTCGAAATATTAATTTTATTAATCAATTTATATTTTATGTTTCAAAATTAATAAGTATTATAAGCTTTAAAAAAAGGAAATTATAAAAATATTACTTTTAAACTATGTAATTTATATTATTTAGGCTACTATGCAGATAGATTTAGTAGCTACTAAACATTGGCTGCATTCGTAAACGACAAACTCGTTGCACGAGTTTTCGTAAGAAAACTGGAATGCGTGTGTTGAGTCGGGGCCGTCGTTATTAGCAACCGGACCTGCTTATTCGTTGCCACCGGAAAAAATGGGTGAATCATTGAGGCCTAATGTTTGCATTTGCGCTGTTTGATTGTATGCGATTTGGTATTATAAACGTTATTTTATTTTATTATATTATGCTTTTGATATATTTTATCTCCCCTTTAAGTTCGTACTACTATTTATGGGACACCCTTTATTGTGTAATTTATTCTAAATGTTTCTCGTTAAATTAGTTTACATTATTTTTCATTTAAATACCAAGGACAAGCAGTGCACGGGTTGTACTTATAATTATAGCAAACATTCTTCTGATACCTACGCCTTACAAAAGATTAAAAATTAAATAGTATAGCAATACTTAAATTCTTTATACGTGAATTGTAAATATCAAATATTTTAAATTCTATTTCATCTCCTCGTCATATATTCTGTTAATATATTAATTGAACAATATTTAATAAATGAAAATTTAATAACTATTAGTTAAAATTATTTTAAAAGTAATAATGGTTGTAACTGCTTTGAAAATGTGAAACTTAAACATTCAGTATAAAGATATGCATAAAAATGCATGTATCATTTGTGTATTCGTTTACTTTAATGTATACTAAAAGTCAGCTTAATTTGTTCATGTATATTAAAAATCAAGCTAAAATAATGAATCACGAAAGTTAGCACTACTTTGTTTTTCCTTCAAATTACATGTATCTATTTACTTTAATGTCCACGTGTATATATAATAGTAAAGAAACTGTCAATGAGTTCGTACTTGAATTAGTAACACACAGTCATGACTTAAAACTACATTAAATAACGTTTCAAAGCATCGAAAAGCTTAAAAATTGCTTGATGTATACGTGAAGACGTGAGGATCCGTAGGCCTCTTTGGATGACTCATCGAAATACACGCGCAGGCCCGTTACAAATAGCAAAGGCTCCGGTTGAGTGCTGTCAGTGGTTATCAGTTTCTTTTGCCTTTACGAACAACTTCAGTTTATTGTTTCGTCGCCTAGGAGACGTGTTTGTTTACAATTCAGCGATTACGTTAACTTTGCTGAGGAGAGTTTTTAGCTACATACTCACTTCTAAAATCAACAGGATTTTTAAAGAATTATGGCCATTATTGGAATGTGCACAGATTAAAATTTAGAAATTTCAACTTCATTCTTTCAAACGTTTATTTAGCAAGAGAATTAAAATTTTTGCAAAAACGGTTTAAAAATCAATTTAAAACTCGACACTAAAACATGTATTTTTAAATTTTACTAAATGAAAATACAAGAAAATGATTACCTTTAAAAAAGTATGTATTGTACATTTTCTAACGTATGTCTAAATTTTCCTCCTCTAAAAATAAAAATTTTGGTTCACAAACGTAAAATACTTTTCATAACTCATTTATTCAATAACAAGGGGACCCTTTTCTAAACAAAAAAACGCGCAGAAAGTTAAACTCAACGAAAATCATTCTCAGTTTATTTTCGTTTTTAAAACAAATTTTGCACCCATTTTTTGTATATGAATGCTCTATTTTTTTAAACGAAAGCACTCAGTTTCCTTTAC
>JAWZYV010019917.1:0-23668 GCA_038373885.1 Cheiracanthium punctorium | reverse complement strand
ATTATTATTTTACTTTACTTCAAGAGTCTTAATCATTTAATAAACTTGCCGAATGTGGCAACTTAAACGGCGCTTTTCCACTGTGGGGTTAAAATTACGAAATAGCAGAAAGAAAAAATTAGCGTTTTGCGATACGTGTTTTATCTATATCTCCTAAAATAATTCGAATTTTCAAAAAAAATTTTGTACAAAATTTTGTAGGTCTACGATCACCGCGAGACACATTCAAACAAACTAACAGTTTACACATTGTTTTATTAATATAGAAGAAAGATATTTTTTTATTTTGGCGTAAAATGGGCGTAATTCTAATTCATGTTAGTAAATTTCACGCGATTCTAGATAATTGGAAAGGCTTTGTTGCAAAGGAATGAATGATTTTATGCCAAATCTGGCAACCATTATGTTTATTTTTTCCGTTTTTTATTAATATCTTCTAAAATAATTCGATTTTCGAAATTTAAGTCAGCTTAGCAGGTTCCTCGGAATTTATCGAATCTGTGGGCACCTTAGTCGAAACTCAAATCCCCACGGTTTAGAAGGAGATACGACAACAAGCTTTTGACAGCGCCAGCGACAGCGGACTATACTTTTTTTTAGAATAGAGAGATAAGGTGGTGTGAAAAATATTCATTTTTTTTAAACTTTGTATAGTTTTTAAAAAAATCGTTTCGGATAGTTTTATAAAATACTTTATCCGAAATTGTGTTTTTTCAATTGATTGAATTTTTTTAACAAACACATAACTGACTGGCAACGTAATCTATCTGAAATTTTTTGAAGTAATCATTAAAAAATACAAAAAATGGAATGTCTGCTAATTTTTCAAGTTACTCAAAATTAAATTTACTACAGCTTTGCATTTTTTTTCTTTTTAATACTTTCGGTACAGAATGCTGCAGTTGAAGTCTAATGTTTAGTAATCAGGAAATTTTATTTTAAGAGACAAAATCAGATTAACTTAATTTTTAGTAAAAAAATCTGAAAAGTCTAGAAATGTGTAATGAAATATTACAATAATATATTTCAGGTCACATTTCAAGGTCGTGTTACAATTTCAACTTAATTTTGCATTTGCTATTCGGCTGAAAAAAAAATGACCTGCTCTAAATGTCCAATAAAGGTGGAAAAAGAAGAATTAAAAAGAAAAAAAAGAAAAAATACTGTACTTTTTTAGAATAAAACTTTTTTTGGCTGAACTCTTTTCAGTCCCTTTCCAAAAAATTAACGCATCCGACACTGTTGACCACCTACGTCACGTCACTTTTTTTTTTCAGTCACACGGTAAATGCAAAGTTAAGTTATAAATGCAGACTTCTGATAATTTACTGATCAAGCTTGAATATTTGTCAGGATTTTTAGACTAACTTTTTAAAAAAAATCTCTAGACTTTTTTATGTTAAGTAAAATATCCTCACTGTTTCAAGTTTTCCTTGACTACTTGAAACTCTGCATACGAAAAGTAACTTACCAGTATTCCAAACAAATCACATAATCATTACCCACAACCGCATTTCCATGAAAACATGCAACATGATTTTTGGCACACAATTTAACTGCACAGCCAAATTAACCAAAACAATTAGTCTCATTTGACAAAATTTTGGCTCTAACTCATTGCAGCGAAATGAAAATGTTATCTTTTTTTGCCTTCACTATATTTTTGTATTCGAATCCGTACTCCTTCATTTGTTTGCAACCAAATCTCAACATGGCAATAGGAAAGCATATCGTACAGCTCTCTAGCAAATTTTAATACATTTAGTGCGAGATTCAAGTGGAACGCGCGCGATAGAGTTCGAATCGAACGTTTTCCAGTATCCAGTTCCCAGTTCAGTCCCAGTCAGAATGCTTCCAGTGAACAAACCTATCGCGCTGTCACGTGATTAAACACAATTGTTTTGTTTCAGTTGAATAAGAAACATTGATATATTTCGAAGTTTCTCCTGTTCGACGCGGAAAACGTTCGAATTGTGTCACAATCTCGCCCTTAAAAATATACAACATTTTTGGTTTCGTCAAAACAACTCAGAACTCAGTATCAGGACGTAAGTGGCTGCACTTAGAGTTCCATCCACACCTTTACGAACCAACCAGCTTCCCTTTCACGACTATTTACAATATATTCAAAAAATATTTACCAGTCTTGCCGTGTTAAACTTCATTTCTCATGAAGAGCAACATTGTATTCTGACTTTAAAAAGTTTTCGGATTATCGATCTTCACCTTAAGGTTGTTCTAATGTAGCCTTCTGTAAAGTATGGGCCCAGAGCTTTCAAAGCAGCTTCTGTAAAAATTCTTGTGCACCTTTCAAGTGCAGAAGCATGGCAGATATGTTGCTGGAAGGATGGGACTCACCATGAGAGTGTAATACTCTTTTTAATGGAAGTCGTAGATTTCGAATGTTTTATATAAAAGAATCATTCTAGGTTCAAATCAAATTTGCATCGTCCCACTATAACATTAAACATGGTAGATAACTGAAGTATGATGGACCAGGGTTCTGGCATTACGCGTGCCTTTCGATGAAACGGTCTGGAGATTAGGGCCGTTTTTTCCAGATGTAACTCGGATATGTGTGAAAATGCTTTAAAAATTCCTCCAGCCAAGCCCCCACCATAGTTATATACTTCCTGTGTAGGTTTGCCTTAACACAGTACACTGTACACAAACAAGAAATTTCACTGAAATCTCATTTGTAATTCTGTGAATAATCGAAAAATTATCTTCATTTATACACCAATGCATTTCTTGTGCAACTTTTCTTCATTTAGCTATGCATATACATCCTGATGTAACCTTAACTTAAAAAAAAAAAAAAAGTAGGAAAAACTTGTCCAGAGTGAATGCACTAATACTTAATCCAATAAAATACTTTCAAAAATTTTGATTAAAATTTAATTTATAACCCCACCACCAATCAGTAAATATGAAGCACTTAAAATATAAATAAGTGGCCATACATTGCTAAAATATGCTTGTACTTTAATATCCTAGCAATATAGAAAATCACGTTTTCCGTCTTATGCATCTGCTTCATGGATTATTCTTTTGAAAAATTTTTAGAAATCCATAATAAAATATAATTTATCTTTCAAACAGTTGTTTTTTAAGTAATTATAAGGCTTATATGATACAAAAGTCTCATAAGAAACTCTGAGACTCCAGTTATAAATTTAAAACTAGAATAATGAGAATATCATGAACCTTTACACTGGATAGTCTTGTGTTAAATGGATTAAAATATTATAAAAGCACACTTTCTGTAAAATCTTTTCATGTGTAATTCTCAAAAGAAGTTTAAAAAAAAATCCTTCTTAATTGACTGAATTAAAAAACAGCTAAACTTTATTGAATTAGAAAAGACATTTAAAACTTATAATAAACGTTGAAAATAAAGTATAATACTAGTTCTTTTCATGAGTACTATTTAATTCTCATAATAAAATACTATGAAAAAACCTAACTTGTGTTTTTAAAAACGATTTAATAAATTCAAAAAGAATACTAAAAATAATTGCAATTTGGCAGTTGATATTCATTAGTCATGATCTTACCAGATACATACATTATTAAAAAATGCAATGTTCATTGGTTTAAAAGAATCTTGCATTAAATCTGAGATTAATATGAAAAGACGAGTAAGTACCTAGTTAATTATAAGTGTACTAGAACCGCTTTTATTTATTAGCTGACATACGTTGTATGGAAACTGTAGTCTGCACAGAGTGGGTAAAAAGTGAAAATTGTGTACAGACTATTTATTAACGTATTTATATAATTAATCTCGCTTGATGCATACAACAAAGTTACACAAAACCTCTCCGTTTATTAATTCTGAAACCAAAGAAGTTGAAAAGTGTTTACAAAACCCGATCTTCCGTGTATCGGAAGGTCTATCTGCAATGCTATAACTAATCTAATTTCACCTGCTCTTATCTCTAAATTTTTCTATCCACCTGGTATGTAATATTATTGCAGTACGTACTTTATTATAAAAACTAATTAAAATTCATTTAGAACCATAATATTTATTTTACGTCTACATGAATGCAAAAAGTAATTTCAATTCATTGCAACATGTGAACAGCAGTTTGATGTGCTTTTTAGAGAAATTTATGTATTAAAAATGTCCATAGTACCAAAATTTGAAAGTGCACGAAAAACAAATTTAACATGTTCCTTACAATCAGCAGCAAATATTGAAAGCGCATGAAGGGGATGAACATAATTTTAAAACAAATGAAAAGTGTTCAACTCTACTGAAGTTTATGAAAATATTAATATGAAAAGGTTTTCAGGAATACAAGAATAAAATTCTAATTCATTACTGGTCAAAAGAAATAACTTAAGCGTTTAGGTCTCTATATTCACCTGAGTGGAAAATTATAGTGGCTGGAAATGTTATTAGAACACAGACAGGATATGAGCGTATTTGTGTAATTCAAAACTTCACAGGGCGCCGACATATAGACAGCCACAAAATGTTAGTCCTTTTGTGAATATGGAAGGAAAGAGGGTTCTCTACGCTAAAATATCTCAACAAAGAAGTTGAATGCCGTAGAAGGTATTTAAAATATTCAAGTTTATCATGAAATTTATCTTAAAATAAAAAATTTTCAAAATTACAAACAAGTATAGAAATTGTTTTCTTCGTAATTATTAAATTAAATCTATAGTAAAATCAGATAATTTATTTGATAAATGCACTCTTCTTTTTCTAAATATATAACATGTTACAAATTTCAGCTAATATTCACTGGTAACAGGAATTATTGGCCGTATATTAGAGTATTTCACTGTCATTCAAGGTATCAGAAATGCTTATTTATTTTCCATTTTGTAGTATATCTTATTTTTGCATAATCTCAGCACGAATTGAACTATCAAGTCTTGATAATTTTTTTTGCTTGTCATCAAGATAAAACCATAAGAGGATACTTTTTATCTATATACTTTTTTTAACACACAGAATCAAAGATGATTTTTATCTTTAATCAATTCAATCTCACTCACGAAAGATAGTCCATTAAACCTCGAGAATTATCTCTCGACTATTTATTAATGTTATTTGTTAGAATAACGATAAAAATTTCTGAAAGGTATATAATTAAAAATGCACGTGTGCTGCAAGTAACGCGGCATTGTTATGCATAAATCAGCAATTGCAAACGAACTGTTTGTACCCATCACGCAAAACTCAAATCAGTAGCGTGAATTTTGACACTCCTGTAATTGATGTTGTTATGTATGATGGTTATTTCATGTCCCAAAACACTATGTTTGAGAGGAAAATCAAACACAAAAATTCAAGTGCAATAGTTTTTGAAAAACTTGGTTACACAAAGAACTTTTAAAACAGCTCATTAGATTTTTTTCACATAAATATCTGTAAGTAAGCTTGCATAAAATATACAGTTAAAAAAGTTGTTCATAAACTTTGCGCGAGTTGAATATTTACTTAACTTTAAATGTGTAAATATGTTCTCTTCCATGCTTTTGAGAAAATTTTTAAAAGAACTTTCACGACAACAATGAGTGTAAATTCATTTTAACATATGATGATGATTAATATCTGAAGAGAAAAAATAAAGAAAAAAATACTGAAATGTACTCTGTAAAACAAAAATGCATGCTCGTTGAAAGAAAATCATTTAATGCCAAAATAAAATGCAAAGCAAATTGGATGTCATCGTGAAAGCAAATCGAGTCAAAGTGGAAGCAAATTGGTTGTCAAATATAATATCTTCAATTAAAAAACAGCAAAATTTTGGAGAGTTACAAATAAATGTAAAACAAACTAATTTAAGTGAGAGCATTCAAATAAATTCCACTTCCTATAAATATTCAATAATAACTACTTAAAACGTTTAAAACGATTTATTTTTCATTATGTATACGTGAGTACGCAGAAACCACATACTAAATAAAGTCAAATTATTATGCAATTTATTCCATATTTCGTAAACCATCGGTTCTCAACCTTTTAACCTTTTAACCTTACGCTGACGCCCCCCCCCCTCACATTTTCAGCATACATTCAGTTTTTTAATCTTTAACAATGGACATTTAGTCGAATTTTCTACAAAATAATGTCATCAGTAAAATTTGAAAGAACGTTTTAAGCGAAAATGCATAGATTTTTGAGTAAAAATGAGAATAAATCAGATGTTAAAAAAAAAAAAAAAACACGCATCACTACTCCGTCTTTGGTTTTTCTCGCGCCCCCCCTGCAAACTCTCTACGCCCCCTTTGGCGTCGAGCCCCACAGGTTGAGAAACGCTGCCCTAAACAATATTTAATAATTTTATTACATGGCAATTTTACCAAAAAGTAAATTAATATAATATCATCATAACTTCTGTAAATGTCGCGATTGTAATAAGCATTAATGGCGACCATATTACAGTGGATTTAATATCAAAAATGCTTTCAGATTGTTTTCAAAAATTGATTCGATTTTAATTTTTAACAAGTTCTATACAAAAATTTATTTTGCTGGAACTTCCAATTATTACAGGCCAGAAAAATACTTTATTTAGAAAAAAATAACTAAACGCGTACAATTTTCCCAATGTGAACGATAGAATTGATTTTTAGCTTAAAAATGTGTCAGACCTCAGCTCTGTTACATTAAAGTAAAAAAAAAAAATGAAGTGCAAATAAATATTTCATTTTTTTGCACATACGATTCAACATGCAAATGATATAGTAAATGTCCTTAAAAGAAGACTTAACACTTGGAAGAAGAATGTTCAACGAATGAACTAAAATGCTTACGCCCCCTCTGTCACAAAAACAATGTATTTTACTTTGTTAAAAGAAAATCAGATTGTTGTTTAGTATCTATAAGTTTATCGTACTGCGAATGGGTAGATTAACAAACTAGAATCATAAATACTTTTAGATTGCATTTTAAAGTGGTTAAAAAGATAAATCAATCTAATTGATGTAAACTTTTTACAAAGATTTTGTAAATATATTGTGTAAGACAAAATGACACACAGAAAAACAAAAACAGAATGTATCATGAAGTAGTCATTACTGTAGAACATGAAGTTAAATACTTCCTCAATTTCTTTCGAATTTTAACTAAATGCTCTTCCTTTAAGCTTCTTTTGTTTAGTATTTTAATTTTTTTAATTTTTTTTATTTAAACAAATCTTCATATGAAACCTGGAATCTCTCTATTCTAAAAAAAAGTAAAGGCTGCTGTCGCTGGCGCTGTCAAAAGCTTGTACGCCTATCTTCTCCTAAACCGTGGGGATTTGAATTTCGACTAAGGTGCCCGCAGATTCGATAAATTCCGAGGAACCTGCTAAGCTGACTTAAATTTCGAAAATCGAATTATTTTAAAAAATATTAATAAAAAATTGAAAAAATAAACATTATGGTTGCCAGATTTGGCATAAAATAATTTATACCTTTGCAACAAAGCGTTTCCAAGTATCTAGAATCGCGTGAAATTTACAAACATGAGTTAGAATTACGCCCATTTTACGCCAAAATAAAACTATCTTTCTTCTATATTAATAAAACAATGTGTAAACTGTTAGTTAGTTTGAATGTGTCTCGCGTAGCTCGCAGACGGGTGATCGTAGACCTACCAAATTTTGTACGGAAATTTTCCAGGACAGTTCCCGACACAACTCGAAGCGATTTTTTTCAAAATTCGAATTATTTTAGGAGATATAGATAAAAAACGTATCGCAAAAGGCTAATTTTTGCTTTCCGCCATTTCGTAATTGTAACCCCACAGTGGAACAAGCGCTCTTTTAAGCTTATCTAGATTGCCACCAGGGCCGGCCCAAGGGGGGTGCGAATGTAGGCGATCGCCTAAGGCCCCGCGCTTATAGGCCCCGCTCCTGGGCCATTTTATTGCTATCTCATAAGACATGATAGAGAAGAGGCCCCGCTCTTGCGCTTCGCCTGGGGCCCCGCACGCCCCTCGGGCCGTCTCTGTTGCCACATTCGGCAAGTTTTTTAAATGATTCAGACTCTTGAAGTAAAAATAAAAAAATAATGTTTTTTTTTGTTTACATTATTTGTAAGGTTATTTTTTAATTAAAATATCGTGTGTATGTGAAACCAGAGCAGGAATGAAATGTTTTATAGTTAAAAGAAACATATTATTTAGAAATTTTCTGAGACTAAAATGTGCGACTTTTTAATTTGGCGAAAAATTAAACGGTTTTGTGCGATTTTGAGACGATTATTCTAATGCTTGGTGCAATTTATCGTAATTTATCGTCTGCTGAATACACCTGAGAATAAGGTTTTGAAATTTTCATTCAGTTGGAATTGTGCATTTTTCTGAATCTATTAATGAGTATGTCATTTTATCTCTCACCCCCTTTATTGAAAATTGTATGAAAAACGTGTCCCAAAAGTGCGACATAAAAGTATGCGTATTACTTTTATGTCGCACTTTTTATTGTCGCAATATTTCGTAAGCTGTAGAATAGGCATTACCTGTTTTTTTTTTCTATAAATAGGTTACAATAACATGAAATAAGTAATTCAAAATGTGTTACACAAAGTTGACAATTTTCAAATAGTAAGTTCGCTTAGACAACAGGAGTTTAGAATTAGCGATTATTCGTTTTTCCAAAACAGAATAACTAATATCTTGAAAATGAAAAATAATTAAAATGCAGATTATTTTAAAGCCGGTTCGGTCCAGCTGGATTATTTGCTACCAGTAGAAATATTTGGCGGCGTTAACTATGCCATTATAGCAGTTATAGTACACTTTGGATATTTGCTAGCGCGACGAGATGGTATAATTCGTGGTGCTAAGTACGCCAATCTGCAAACGATTATGTAAATGAAAATATGGATAACGGTTTTCCGGTAACCTTAAATGAACAGTCATTATAGGTTGTGAGCATGTGTAAATCGCCAAATAATGAAAAGTCGCCATGGGTGGCAAGCTATCCTATCTGTTCCGTAGCTTTTATTAACTTTACTTGTACGCAAGTCGCCAAATAATGAAAAATCGCCATGGGTGGCAAATTCGCAAGGTGTCCAATAGGTTTTACATTATTAAAAATACAGCTGAAACAGATGTTCTGATTTTATTACGCTTTAGCTCCTAATTAATATAACTTTTGAATGGCAACATTAAATATCATTGTGTTTCTGAGGAGTGCAAATAATTTTTCCAGCGATTATAAGCGGAGTCCGCACTCCAGGTGGAGTATAGCTCAGGACTCGTACAACACGGATTCCCATAACAAAATACCTTTGTTATGAGGGGGAGGGGGTCTGCTGTATTGTGAAGGTTAAATTTTTATGTACCATTGAACCTGCAAGAACCAAGCAATGTGTAGCTCAGTAACATTCTATCTGATCCAATCTTCGGGTTTTGTCTGTTGAAATTATGTCTTTTTTACGAATAAGCCTTATTAAGGGTCGAATGCCTCATACGAAAAGCGAGCGTAGCGAGTCTGGGGGCCTTGGCCCTTAGCAATTTATAAAATATTAGTATTGCTTCTTCCAGTATTAGACGATTAGAATTTGTAAAATTCAATTTCACTTGAGAGTAATCAATTAATAAAGCATTAATAGTTTTATTTTAAATCGTTTAACGGGAAACCAGAGATCTATCATTATTTTTAAATAGCTATTAAAAATGCATTCTGAAACGCAAATATTGGGAAATGTCAAATACCGCAAGGATTTTACTCACGAATAAAGAGCAATGATTTTCTTTATCAGGTTTAATTCCCACAAATTTCATGCATATTACAATGAAATAGTTTGAATAATTTATGGCACATATACATTTCCTTACTTCTGGAGGGAAAGGAAACGTACATCACGAGCACATATAAGATGACGGATTGTTTTTCTAATATTTAGATATCTGAACGAAATGATTAAATATCTATTATTCTGATCGATAGAAACGAATTTGTTTACGTGTATGTAAACCTAGGACTTCCGAAAAATTTTGAATGTATCTATGTAGAATAATGATATACTGAACGATTTTCAATGCGTCATGTTATAGAGTTGTGATGCATTCTTATAAATGTAGTACAGACGTTGGTGAACAGGTACATTGATGCACATTACTTTATAAATGCAATCGAATACGTAATTCATGTGTTTATCCTAAACCAATCTTCTACTTTAACGTCGATAACTAATGTGCATGTAATTTAGTACTTTGGATTGTTCCGTAAAATCTTGTTTTACCCATCGTGCGTATCAGAAACATATGTCATAAGCGGGGGCGTAGCCTAGGAGGGCCACAACCCCCCATGAGGAATTTTTTGCCATACAAAATTTATATTCTTCAATCCCTTATCACTTACACGTATACATATATGTGAGATGCAGTAGTCGAATGGTCGAGAATGCATGTACCATAGTTGACCGCAGTGTGTTCTGGGAAATGTTACGAGCATGTTATGAAATGTTATTTTTAAGATGAGGCAAAGATATTGGGTTTTCACGTTTTACCAAATACTTCAAAATCCCCCAAGGCCGAAAGTCGCAAAGTCTGGGGACCTGGGAGGCCATGGATCAGGAAAGACGCCCCATGGTGGCGAAAATTTGAACTGTTTTTTAATTATTATCTCAAAAATATTCCCATGCACTCATTATGTCTTACACAAAGTATCATAACTTTCTCAACAATAGTGTCGTCTGCAGTCAACTTCATAGGGTTAAATTAGGGTCGTTTATTTCGGATACCCGGTACTTAGCGAGATTTTTAAAACAATCTGCGGTTTCATTTATGAGGAAGCGAACTCTAACATCCTGTGTACAAACTAATAAGTGTTTAAGTGCGGGAACTAGCTAAATATGGTTTAAGGAAGAGAAGCGCTCCAAGGCATCTAAATCTATTATTGGATAGGTAAATTGAATTATAAAGCAATTTTCTGTAGGATAGACCATTTGGATTTCATTAAGCTGAAAATACCGCAAAGTGAGTTAAGCGTAGCTTAAATAAACGCTTAACCCACGGATAGTAGCGCGAACTTTAGGTTCATATTTGAACGAAACTGTTATTTATTTCAGAATGCCTCTTGGCAGTCCTGATACGAATACAGCGACTAATACCATGATGTGCTAGACTCACAACAGGATGAGCCATGTTAGCTAACTTCATCACTAGCATTTAATAATGACATTTATATTAGTGTGCCATAGCTTTTTTTCGATATTTTTAGTCCGCATCTCTTTTACCCCAGCAGCAAAATTTAGGAAATATATTGGTATGATTAGTTTTACTGAATTTTTTGGGTGACCTGCTCTTCTGTCGAGAAGGCGGAGTGGGGACCTTTCGGTTTCCTCATCGAATAAGATAGATTTGGCAGTTTCTTGCCAAATATTAGCCATATAGCTTAGCTAACTTCAGATTTGGGTACTTATTTTTGGCGCGAAATCTGCAGATGTTTCGCCAGAAACTCTCCAAGCTTGGCGAATTTCGATTTGCAAATTTTTATTTCATTAATGGGCACTATAATGCTTTCTTCCCTTTATTAGTATGGGGCATAAGCAATATCATTACGTAATCGATATTCGAGACCATTAGGAAATGTCAGCGAAATGGAATATTTGTAGAAATTAGTGGTAAACTTGTGCGAATGATATAAATAAGAGCAGGCAAACCAAATGGGCTTTGAGCCAAGCACACAAGTTCGATATAAATGTTCACAACAACAACAGCACAAAAATAGGATTTAAATCTAGAAACAAACATGTCCTTTTTGGATGTGCGCACCTATCACTGCCCGTCACCTGGGAGCGGTGTATGCTTGTATTTCTGTTGTTTTCTTTTATTTGTGTGAATAATTGTTATTTGGAATTAATATATGCTAAAACGGATATTCAGGGGTATAAGACCATCTTCGTGATTGCAGTCAGAAATCTAAAGAAAAATTCTTAGTTCAAGCAAACAATAAAACAAACAAGCATGCCCCAGTTTATTGTAAATGTTAAGAGTCTGTTATTTAGCTTCTTCCAGAGGAAAATGCATATAGAGTTTTCGCTGCACTGAACAAATGTATTAATTTAATTTTTTTTCATTCCTCAGTGGAATTAATTTAAATCTATGCATTAAAGATAAATGTCTACTTTCCTTTACAAATGGAAACTTTTATAAAAATCTACTTGTATTAATATTTCTTTAAATCATGTTTACCTTGCTCACAAGTGGATGAAAATAGTACTATAAACAGAAAATAAAGTCAAACGTTTTAGTACACATCTGACATTTTACGCGGTATATCAATGTTATTTTATCACACACACACACACATATGCATATATAATATATTGCATTGTATAAAATAAATTTATTTTATACAAAATTTGTCATTTTGATTACAGTTCTGAATTTTAAAAAAAATGTTTTTTTATATCATTCTGAAACTGAAAATATTCAACAGTGCTTCATCAATTAATCTGAATTAGCTACACAGCTTCAATCACTAATTATTCAAATGTTTCAAAGAAAAAGAATAAAAATGTAATCATTGAAAATCCATTATCCTCTAAAAATGCATAAACTGAAAATAAATATTTTTTTAGTATTAATGAGATTTTAATTATTCTAAAATGAATGTTAGTATCAATAACTGTTGTTCTTATTTAATTCTCCTCATTTAAAATTCTCTGATGTTTAACATGGAAGGAGTTAGGACTGTATTCTGTGCTTTGTTTAATGTTCTTTGAAGTATATCATGGTGATTTATAACGTATGTCACAACGCGCTATATCTAAATCTGACAATTTATTCTGATAAGTAAATGAAATATAAATTAGTTTTTTGATCATTGACAGATCAATATTGATTATTATTATAAATTTTATTGATTATTATTATTGATTATTATTGTATGCCATGTTGGATATTATTATTATGATTATCATCATCATAGATGAACAGGACATTTGAAGTCCTTTGAGTGAAGCTTCGTACAAAATTTACTTCTCAACAAAACTTACTATCATTATTTGATCAATAAACGTTTTCATATTCGAGCAACTAGCTAAACTAAATAAGAGTACTTTATAAAACTATAACCAATTAAAATCAGGCCTTAGGAACCACCTGGATAGTTGTTAACCATATTCTTAAACTGATTAAACATTTGTGGTTACATAACACTAGCATCTGTTTTTTTTTTTTTTTTCGTATAAAGCGAAGGTCCTATGCTAGATAACTATCCGCGATTTGAAGCTTTATCATGGTATTTGCTTTAATTATATCCCGGCTTTGTAAAATAAGCCTTTGTATACAAACTTCCCTAGTAGCAAACGGTCATCGGTTCCTGAAACGCCGATGATCGGACAGGGAGGAAGCGCCGCAGCGCGCCATGCAAGGTTCTTCATCGCGTCGGGGGCTCTTATCTCGGACTTTGCTCGGGCATGTCCTCTCCCGAATAGTAGGGTTGGATCATCGGCAAGGGGGAAAATTGGGCGTAGAGCCGTTGTAAAGCCGATGCGATTGGGGTTATATTCATCTCGGAAGAGCAAACACCTTGCAACTTAGGATGTGAAGCCTATGACCTTTGATAAAATTTTAAACTGAACAATCGATAAAAATTAGGGTATATCCCAGCTAGATAAAATTTTTTAAGAGTAAAAAAAAAAAAAAAAAAAGCAAATTCGAACTTCTTCCTCTTCTCTTTGAATTTTAATGCTGCCATCTGAACTTCATTTTTCAAGCTTCCGAGACTTGGTTTCGAACTGGGGAACTAACGCTTGATAGCCCGGCATTCTAACCACTAGACGGGGTCTGACATGTTATTGGCGAGACTAAAATTTGAAGTGATTGTTGTTTCAAGTTCCGAATTGGAATATTTAAGTTTCTAATTAAATAAAACTAGACTTTTCCTGTACACTACTCAAAATTAAAAAGATTTTGCGATTTCTATCCGTTTTAAGCATTTGGGACCTGTGTACGGCCGTAAAAAAAAAAAAAAAGTTTGTCTGTTTTAAAATATTCATTATAATGAATATTTTAAAAATCTCTCTATAGATTTTGAGATTTTTCGAAGATTGTTTCAAACTGCGTAAATTTTTGTTCGCACGTCAAGTAAAAGTGACTAAAGCGTAAGGAATGAAATTTACTGACATGATAGGCAATCACTCACCTTAAGCTATAATCGTCGGATTAAAAAAGAAAAATAGATTTTGAGATTCTGAAAATCGTTTTAAACTGCGTAAATTTTTCTCGGCGCATCACATACGACTTAAGTGAATAAAGCTGAATTTAGTGACACGATAGGTGGTCGTACAATTTAAACTATGCCCCTAAAGTTTAAAATTTGGATTAGATTTTGAGATTTTGCGAAAACTGTTCGCCTGTCACCTGTCTTGTCTTCCCGCGTAATAGCTTAGCCAATCAGCAACCTTAAAACAAACATATGGTGTGCATATGATGCTCTTTGCACATTAATTTAGGAACGGAGATATCCAGCCGTTCAGCTACTTGGTAGAAAGACCGATATAAACCTGTTTGCTCGCTTTACCCTTCGCAATCTTGAAAGCGCCTATCAGATCTCAGTGTAAAGATTCGATCATCGGGAAAAGATGAACATGCGAAAAATTAAGGATGATCAGTAATGATCAGGCGATGAATAGCCGATGCACCGATCATAGGCCTGATTGCTGCTAGGGTTACTACTATAAGCTTTATATACAAACTACCGGCTTTGTATACAATTTAGCTGTTTCAGATGCCACTCGTGATCAAAACAGGAAAATCTTCGCTTTCAAAACAGTTTATCTCTGCATCATATAGAACTGTTTTTCAGGATTCAGTCATATCATTATTACCGGAGAAATAACTTTGTATGATGCGGGAAGCCGTTTGTTTTCTCTTGCTGCTCGTAAGTGTGAACAGTGCATTAGCACACTGATGTTGTAGATGGTCCAGCTGAAATTTTACTAATTATCTTAAAATATTGTTGAAATTGTAAATATGCAACCTTCGATGCCATCGTGCGTTTTAATGCCCAAAATAAACCCCGGTTCCGGCGCTACCCCGGCGCTTTTCTAAACGTTCGTGACATAACTCTTGCGAGACAGCTTATAACCATTACTAAACTCCTAAAGCAACTTCACACATGTAGCATAAAATTAAAGCCCGATCTCTCTTCGGATTTTCACTTAAAATAAATAACTAATTTTGTTTTCTATTTTTTAGCACAATAATTTGAATAAAAATCATTGCTGTCACTTGAATTGTTAAATTAAACATTTAAACGAAAACTGACATCGCTCCTAAAATTCTTGGTCTCGTAAGAAGAAAATACCACGAATATTACAGCCAAAAAAATGGTATTGGTACAGCCAAATAAAAGAAAATATTCTCTATGCTCAAAGGTGTAACTATACCAATTTTTATGGAGATTGTTTTGATGGTGTAGAAGTTGATGCGTTGCAAAGACCCTTAATGGCACGTTATAGCAAAATGAATAGTGTAAAATATTTTCCATGTTCAAAAATACGTGTGTACAAATTTTTATTGCGATCGATTGAACAGTACAGAATTTGGGCTTTGCAGTTCCACGTACTGGCGAGTTAAAGGAAAATGGATTGGATAAAATCGTTCTCCTTAGGTGTACCAAATTTCATGGTGATCGGTCAAACGGTGTTGGCGTTTTTTTTTTTTTTTTTTTTTTTTTTTGTCGTCAAAAGTACAGCACTGCAATTACTGAAAAAAAAATAATTCCAGGGGGAAAATATTTTCCTGCCACCAGATGGCGATACTAAAACAATAATTAATTCAATGCAAGAACTTGAGATGCGTGTACGAAATTCAAGAAATAAAGGCATCCAATATAACTTTCGTCAAGATTTCGGGCTAAAAACTTCCGTAGCATTAATAGGTTAACTTTATAAGTTTAAAGTAAACCTCGTTCTTTTGCCTGCTATATTCATTCACACTGTATTAGAAATGTAAAATCGCATCTGACGGCCCGTTACCTTGTTTATGAATTAGGTTTTTCATAACCAACATCGACTAAACTCGAAAAATAGCCTGATACGCTAAGCTCCGCTAAACGTGAGCATGCGCAATGGGGGAAAAAAACATTGTAGTGTCTAGCGTAGCAAAGAGAAGGGGGAAACGTAGATCATAAGCCAACTATTAATTCACAATGGAATATGAAGTTAAACTATTGTAAGTAAATTTAGAGGGAGTCAGAATCGGTTTTTTCGTCGAAATTTGGCCCCAAGATTTTTTGGGATCACATTACTTCCTTATACTGTGTACAAAAAAGTAAAAAGGGAATACTTTAAGAAATTCAACGGATAGGGTAGAAATACTACTCAGAAATAACGTGCTACTAATGACATTCGGATCACTAGCACTGTTTACATCGGTATTCACCGACACTATCTGATCTGGAAAGATATCAAACAAATCTAACACTCCGAGCCCAAAACCATTCTCGAAACAGTCCCGAACAAGGCCTTGTAATTCACGATTGTGTTTGGGCTCGGGATCGTGAGAAATTGAAACATTAATATAATTATTACTAGCTGAAGTACCCGTCCTCGACGGGTTAGTGAATGCAAATTTCCAAAAAGCAAGAACTTTCGTCAGCATTGTAGGAGTACACAGAATGGATGTAGTATGTTGCCAATGTAAAGAAAGCGAAGTTATCATTTTTATGAATTGTTAAAATATTACAGGTTAGAGAGTCACTAAGTAGTATCATTTCATTCGCAGTAATATCATTTCATTCGCATTATTTTAGTCGTAATTATGGGATGCGCGAACGAATATTTACGCATATTGAAATAATTTTCGCAAAATCTCAAAATTTAATCAACATTTTTGAAAAATTGGAAGCCTAGAATTTAAGTTGAGTGACAACCGATCACATGTCATCCAAATTCGTTTCATTCCCTGCAGTCTTTATTTCGTGATGCTGGAACAAATTTTCAGCATTTTCAAACGATTTTAGCAAAATCTCAAAATGTAATCAAAATATTTTAAAAATTCAACGCCTATAAATTAAGATTAGCAACTACCTATCATAATCACTAAATTTCGTATCATTCGTATTAGTCGTTATTATGTGATGTTTGAAGAAATATAAACGTATTTTGAGAGAATTTTCACAAAATCTCAAAATCTAATAAAAATGTTTAAAAATTGGTCGCCTATAGTTTATGTTGAGCAACCACCTATCGTGTGACCAAATTTCATATCATTCGCTTTAGTCGTTATTACGTAATGCGGGAACAAAGATTCACTCAGTTTTAAACGATTTTCACAAAATCTCGAAATCTGATCGATTTTTTTTAATTAGATGCTTATATTTTAAGGTGAGTGACCACCTATCATTTCACCAAATATCATTTTTTCACCTTTGCAGTTATTACGTGATGTGCGAACACAAATTTATGCAGTTTGAAATGATTTTCGCAAAATTTCAAAATCTAATCAAGATTTTTTTTAAATCGACGCCTATGTTTTAAGTTGAGTGACCACCTATCATGACACCCAATTTCATATCATTCGCTTTAGTCGTTTTTACGTGATGCTTGAACACAAATTTACGCAGTTTGAAAGGATTTTCGCAAAATCTCAAAATCCAATGAAGATTTTTAAAAAATTCGAAGCCTATGTTTTAAGTTGAGTGACCACCTATCATAACACCCAATTTCATATCATTCGCTTCAGTCGTTTTTACGTGATGCTTAAACAAAAAAAGCGTCACGGACAGAATGACGGAATGACAGAACGACAGAATGACAGACGGACAAACTTTTTTTTGAGGGCCGCATCGGATTCCCGGGTGCTTGAAACGGATAGAAATCGCAAAATTTTTGAATTCCAAGAAATGTACAGACAAAAGTCTAATTTTATTTATATAGATTTGATAAACTTAAATGCAGAGAATTAGGAATGCATTAAGAGTTAGCTATTATATTTGTCTCTAATTTGCACAAACGGCAAAATTTATGATATTCTATCCATGAAATACTTAACATTTATTTATCTATTAGTTGAAATTTCAGGCTCGGGCTGCGATTTAAATAAAATCGCTGGGGCTTAGAAGTGCTCGAGCTTTAAATATTACCCCGAACTCATCAGTAATAGAAGCGTCCAATGAGTATCCTTCACTGTGAACCGGATGATGATAGACCGTGATGATAGACCGGACTTACAGAATCGTTACAACGTCGTTTTGTTCTAGATGGGTTAGGTTCAACAAATCTCTCCAAACATTTTTCTGTTATTCTATTCTATAATACTTCTGGAAAACATGGTTAAGTTGTTACTCATTTATGAAGAGTATTGCCAAGAAATTTCACATTTTAATGTAAAATTACATTTTACAATAAAATGTGAAATTTGTGTGCTATAGTTAAACTTTTCCTATTAATAGCATTCTGCAGCTGAAAAGGATAAGTAGGCTGCCAGAAAATTTAGCACGTGGACTGTACGTGATATGCGCGACATTGTTTTAAAAATCTCCATTGAGTGAAGCTACCATAGTGAAATCAACTCATAAATAATTTGAATTAGTTAATAAATGTTTAACAAAATGTTGAGTAAATGCTGACATTTTTGTACTTTTCGAATTAGCCCTTTCCCTTGTTAAATTAACTGTTTTTCCATGAAAAGCGACCCCTGGTGGATGTATCGAACTCTTTTTCGAATTTAATTGAGTGCATAGTGAGCATAGTATAGATACCAAATTTCAATTTTCATTTATTACAAAGCTCTTACATGGTAAGCAATTAGTTTCGCCTATTAATGCGACTTAGTGTTATTTACTAAACTTTCTTCATGCTTTTGTTGAATTCTTCTGAAAGATTAAAAAAAAGTTTTCTGGTTAATTTTGTAACGCAACGAAACAAACTAAACACAAGCAATACTAACAAACGCCTACATTTTCATGTGTATTCCCTTAAACGACTAAATCATCCGAATATGATTAATTGTGAGGAAGAACTTTGTTAGCTTCAAAAATAAAATCTAGGACTACTTTCTACTTGTGCAAATAATTAACATATCTTGTTAAATATCTCAGGCTGGGAATAAAACTTAACAATTCATGTGAGAGGGCTCGAAGTCCTACTCAAAATTACGAACTACGAAATACATTCGGATTATTAGAACTTCTTGCACAAGTATGCATCAATGCATCAACAATATGTGACGAACAGCCAGAACGAAGAAGTATAAAAATTCCTACTAAAAGAATCACTGCATATACAGTGCAATATCGGTAGGTTGGTACAGAAAATGCAGGCAGTACTTACAGACGCGGAACATGACAAGTACTTAATCAATACGGCGGCGAAGACAGGTTTTAAGAGTTGAATAAATATCTCCAAACATTTTCTAGTGTTGTATTCTAAAATACTTGCGAGAAACATGTTTCGGTTGTTACACATTTATCAAGCTCCGCGACAAAAAATCACATATTAAGGTAAAACAGAGTTTGGTTATAATTAAACTTCCCTCTAAAACATCGTTCGTCTGCTAAAAGTAGACTGCCATTAAATATGACATGTGGGTTGTACAAGACATGCGCTCGAGGCAGTCTTTTTTTTTTTCAAATGTTAGTTCAAAAAATTAGTTGGCGGTGGTGAAATCAGCTTATAAATGACCGAAATTAGTTAATAAGTGCTCAAAAACTGTTGGATAAATGCTGATATTTGTGTACGTTTCGAATTAGCTCTTTACATTTTTTTTTTACTATATTTTCATTGAAAGAGCCACAAAGTGGACATTTCTAGAACCATTTCCGATCTGTTACATCGTGATCGGTTGAACAGTACAGAATTTGAGGCTTTGCAGCGCCACCTAGTGGCGAGTTAAAGGAAAATAGATTCCATAATATCCTTCTCTGTTAAAAGAAGGTGTACGAAATTTCATGGTGATGGGTGAAACGGTGTTGGACCTATTTTTTTTCAACGTCATACGCGCAAGCACATACCAGCATTCATTTATATATATATAATAGTTTCTAAAAGCAATGCTATGCAAATACGGAAAAAAATAATTCCAGGAGAAAAATGTTTTCCTTCCACCAGATGGTGATACCAAAAGGATAATTAATTAAACACAAGGACTTGAGATGTGTGTACGAAATTCAAGAAATAAAGACATCCAATATAACTTTCGTCAGGATTCCAGGCTAAAATCTTCCGTAGCATTAATAAGTTAACTTTGTAAGTTTATAAGAAATCTCGCACCTTTGTTGGCTATATTCATTCACACTAATTAGGAATGTTAAATCGCATTTGGTTTTCCGCTATCTTGTTTATGAATAAGTCTTACTGTAATCAGCATCCGATAAACTGAAGAAATAGCCTGATACGCTAAACTCCGCTAAACGTGAGCATGCGCAATATGGGGTGAAACCAGTGTAGCGGCTAGCGCAACAGTAAGCGGAGATGGAAATGCAGATACTAAACTAACTATTAACTTGCTATTATACAGGAAGTTGAACTATTGTAATGTTTACGAAAAAAACACTCAAAATACTGGTGTTAAATGATAAAATAAATAAAAACTTTGTGAAAAAACACACATAAAATGTTACTCATAAGAAGTTACACTGGTTTCGACCAAAAAACTTCTGTCGGTCTTCATCAAGCCCTTCGACTCACTGAGCAGAGGGAACTGGAAAAGATTTTAAAATCACTTATTTGCACATACCGTACATCTCGGGGTAAAACATGCAATTTCACCTATTTTTTTTCGAGTGTATAGGGTGACTCAGATATATATAGTTTGATCCTGATTTCTTATAAAACATTTTAGGGGGTGATATAACAGCTTATCTGCAACACACATCAGCATAGGAGCCCCTGGTCTATCTCCAACTGTTTTCCGACAAACACGAATGAATCACCATAAGCTATAAATTAACCCCATACTTAGAAAGAACAGAAAAACTCACTCTAAAACGACTTGAATTGTTTTCCAGTATCTCGAATCGATGGAGAGAGTTATAAGCAATGAAAATAGTTAAAAAATGCAGATTGAAATATATACAAACATTTTTAACCGTTAGTTCCTTAAATACCGTTCAAGATAGGAGCAGCAAAATTTGCTTAAAATAGATATTGAAAAAAGATTACACTGAACTACGTCGGTTGCCTTGTTTGGAAGAAATTTAAATTTGTTTTCACTACATATCACTAAATATCTAGTTTCTAGAAAAAGTGACTCCACCCAACTGAATCATGTGTACGCCTCAAGTCAATTCTTTAAGTTATGGTGTTGATGCATTCATTTGTCTTTTGTTTTAATTTCTCAAAAAATTGCTTATAAGTTCTTGTAAAGTTCTAAAGAATTTTTTTTTTCTGACTAAAAATCAAAAACAAATGAATTCAGAAACATCACAATTTCCAACTTGGTTTCAGAAATAGAAAATTACATTTAACCCTTCCAAATACAATGCAATTCACTTCACCAGAGCTGGTCACCAGTCTTTGCTTTTTCGGGAGATTTCCCACCACAATTTTTAGAAAGTTTTATTTTACATTAAATATTTGGGCTTATTTTAACCATGAATTTGTAAGTAAAAATTAGTGGTGGGAAATCTACTGGAAAAAGCCGGAGACTTGGCAGATCTGACTTCACCGATAGCAGAAACCAGTTTAGAAATTTCTGTATACATAACAATAGAATTAATTTGTTAACTCAGTTGTCATAGGATTAACTCACAGGGCTGTTTAACTTATGAAAGACGCATAGGGACTATACATCAATATTTTTCCTAGCTGTTCTTGAGTAATTTGTTTAAACTTTTTGTATAAGTTTTTTATTTATTTTGTTATCCAATTTTTATGTGTATATATATACATATGATATTATTATTCCTATTATTATTATTATTTATACTGTACATATTTTTTAACTTGACTTAATAGTGCCTCACTGGGACCCTACATGTATTTAATGATTAAAAAGTATAAAAAATAAATTATAAAACTGGAAATGTATCCTAAAATGACCTAGGTGCCCCATGCAATAAAATTTTGTTATGCTGTGTCACTCGAAAAGTTTACGAACACTCTCTTCCGTTAAATATCTCACCAGATGAATAAAACTCACTGTTTAAAGCAGAGGCTCATTCAAAAGTAAGGTAATTTTTTGTTAATTTCGATCTCTGGGGCAAAATGAGTAATACTGTTAAAGTGAAAAAAAAGGAAATACTTTTGAGAAATTCAACGGATAGGGTTTATAAGTCCTACTCGGGAATAACGTACTACTAAAGACCAGAGCTGCCAAGTCTCCGGCTTTTTTGGGTAGATTTCCAACCACAAATTTTTACTTAAAAATTTATGGTTACAATAAGCCCAAATATTTAATGTAAAATAAAACTGTCTAAAAATTGTGGTGGGAAATCTCCCGAAAAAGCCGGAGACTTGGCAGCTCTGCCAAAGACATTCGGATTTCTATCGGTATGCAACAACAATATCTGATGGAGAAAGATATCAACAAACTTTAACAGTCCGATCCCGAAACAGTCCCGAACAGGGTCCTGTAATTCGCAATTATGTTTGGGCTCGGGTTCGTGAGAAATTGAAACCTTATTATAATTATTATTTGATAAACTTAAATGTAAAGAATTAGAAAGTGCATTAAGAGTTAGCTGTTATATTTATCTCTAATTTACACAAACGGCAAAATTTATGATATTCTATCAATGAAATACTTAAAATTTATTTATCTACTAGTTGAAATTTCAGGTTCGGGCTGGGATTTAAATAATATCGCTAGGACTTAGAAGTGCTCGAGCTTTAAATATAACCCCGAACTCATCTGTAATAGATGAGTCATATGAGTATCCCTCACAGTGAGCATAAAATTAGTTGAATTGTTCAGAATTGCAGCATATAATTATAGAAAGTTCGTACACTGCACGAGTAATCAAAGTATCGGGACGCGAATAACTTCTTTTCTTTTCTTTTTCTTTTTTTTCACTAGACGGCGGCGAAAAGCCTTCCAGCGTCATGACAGGTTCTTACGAACTTACACAATTTCTGTAACTTTGCAAAGTCTTAGAAGGGTTAGGTTAAACAAATCTCTCCGAACATTTTTCTGGTGTTCTATTCTATAATTCTTCTGAAAAAGATTTGTGTTTTTGCTCGTTTATCAAGCGTATTGACAAAAAATTTCACATTTTAATGTAAAATTACGTTTTACAGTGTGGTTATAGTTAAACTTCCCCTATTAACAGCATTCTGCAGTTGAAAAGGAAGCGTGGGGTTGCCAGCAAATTCCTCCCATTTTACGAAGAAAAAAATGTCCCTGGGGTGAGATTTACTCCAGCGCGCCTGCTTACGGATTAATTATTTTATTTATTTGTATTTTTCATTATGAATACTGCACTGTAAGAATGAATGTATCTGATTTGCAGTTTATTTTGCAGATCATTGGATTTCTAGTTTTCGTCTAGCCTCACCATGGCACAGTGGTTATGTCACTGAAAATGGTAGACGGCCGAAGTGTGAAGGTCCCGGGTTCGGATCCCATCGCGCAGCTGTCGACTTAACCGTTCTTAGTTTTCCGTGGTTTTTCTCCGAAACAAGCGTAAGTGCGGATTAGGATCCTTTAGAAAGACCCCCACGGAGGACACACCCCCTTGTGTTGTCCTTCTAATGTGGATTTACAAGCGGGTTTCAGTCCAAGCACTCAAATCCGAAATATTAGGTTCGTAAC
>JAWZYV010019916.1:0-20876 GCA_038373885.1 Cheiracanthium punctorium | reverse complement strand
GATCCCCTCCACCCACAAATTTTTTGCTTGCTGAGGCATTGGGGAAATATTAGTGTAATGTAAAAGGATTTTGAGATACGTTAATTAGGGTCAGTTTAAATAATAATCTAATAGGAAAGATTGTGCTGTGGTTTTTAAAAATATCCGGGGCCTGGGTGTCCGATTATGCATGTCGATCCGATTCCTGGAAATATTTCACAATACAAAACATTATATTGTCCTCCATCTCCTCTAAACTTATCCTGGATATTTTAGTTTAGAAAATGATTTATTGTGAACAAATCACTTTCTAAAGTAAAATATTTTCAAGTGGTGCAAATAGTTGCAAATTTCCACACTTGGTGACAAAAATGTCATCCAAGAGGGAGGTCAAAGCCCCCTCTTGGATACGCCACTTAGCATATGTACATGTATATTTGTGCCCCCTCGTCGGGGAGTGGTGACCCCCGTCGGGGAAAGTCTAGCGCCACCACTGTTGGGCGATCCTATTAAAACCTCATAAATTGAAATTAGCTGGAGGTAATTTGATATTACAAGGTACTGTGTTCGGCTTCACTGCTAGTGGTATTATGCGTCATGAAAACACTGGTCCTGACTTTCATTGTGGTTTTATTTCAACCCTTTGACGTAACTGGAATGACCTTGCGTGAACACTTACATATCGTACATCAATGATGACTCCATTGTTAGAAAAATATAAACTTCATTACAGTAACAACATAGCACGTCCTCGCATAGGCGTAGAGTTATATGGGCCCGTGGGGCTCGAGCCCCCCCAATAAATTGTGAATAGGGGCTGAGCCCACCCAATAATTTACCACTAAATACAGAAAATTAATTTATACTAACATAAAAAAAAGTATTTCACGCCATTTACAAACGTTTAAAAAACCTTTACTTGGACTTTTAAAAATTTTCTTCGTTTGATTTCAATCATGATTTAGTATTCATTGTAACGCCACGTAACACACAATGTTACTATAAGCTGCCCTCACCAGGCTCTGATTAATTAAAATCAGATTATGCAATGTAAAGTATGAAATAAAGAAAAGTTCAGATGTGTCTAAAATGCACTATCTCATCGAAAATGTTTTTTTTTCCTCCTTTGGATTTTTTTACACTGCTTCTATTTTTAACATAAGATAGATACTAACATGGAAGATACTAACATGGAAGATACTAACATAAGGAAGATACTAACATGGATACTTACACTACATAGGTATAGAATTCTATGGACCCATAGAGCTCGAGCGCCTCCAATAATTTACTTATATGTAGTAAGTCATAGCTGCCAACTACTACGGAATATAATTAACCATTTTTTTGTAAACAGTATATTTTTTAATTATTTTTTTAAATAGTAACCAGGTCGCGCGCGCAGCACAAAAATTTTGCTATATTTTAAGCGGAAAAATCATGTAGAAAAAGTGGTTATATATATTCCATGGTAGTTGGCAGCTATTACTAAGTTATATGTACGTGAATCAGTGGCGTAGCCAGAAATTTTTCATGGGGGAGTTACACTTCTGCAACTCACATATCTGTATACGGGTGTATGATAAGGGAGTGAAAAATATACATTTTGTATGGAAAAAAATTCCTCATGGGGGGGTTATGACCCCCCCTAACACCTTCCCCCTTGGCTACGCCACTGACGTGAATATATGTGGTTGTGGGGCCCGGCCCCCCCCAATAATTTTGAAAACTTTATGCTTATGCGTCCTCGTACCTTGTTCACAGAGTGAGAGTTGAAGTGCTCTGAAAGTCGCAGTGCTAGTGCCGTTTATGGGACTGCACCAGGGAGGATGGATGCATTACTATAGAGTAATCTCCCCCCCCAGTGAATCAAATGAACGACAATATGAAACATTTTAAATACAATACAAAATACCATACAGTAAATGCAGTGTAAAATACTATACAATATAGATAATACAAAACAGAAATATGAAATGACCATTTAAAATGCAGTGCTTTAGAATATCATATTACATATTCAGTCACCAAATGTTTAGGAAAAGTCACTTTACGTCCAGATCGAGTAGTAGATGGTTTGGTGATATTTTCTGGTTCAGAAATATCAGGAATAGGAGCAGGACTCATTTAAATTTAAATAGTCACAGAATCTTATATAATAAAATCCGAGAGTAAACATTGTATGTAGCTATGTAGGTTTGTTGGCAAGTTTGTGACCACCGATCTTTTTGCGCGCGTCTCTGGATCGCATTGCGCCGAGACGGTTTGTCGCAGACCTACCGAATTTTGCATACGGCTTCACTAGGACAGATCCTAACACGCCTCGGAGCGATTTCTTCGAAATTCGAATTAGAAAATGTTTTATTTTATGTTTTGTGCGATTTTTAGCGATTTTTCTCGCTTAATACGTAATAACGCCGGTAATTACACTCGCAAGAAAACGAAATTTACATCATCGGATAGAGGAGAAATTTTTCTTTTAAAAATTTTTTGTTTGGACTGTGTAACATAATTGGCAGTTTTTGAGAATTTTTCAAATAAAATTAAATTTGACGCTGACTTTCGTAAAATATTTTTAAAATTGCTGCATCTTGAATTCTATCCGTCACAACTTTTTTATATTTTGTCAAATGACGGAGCATACAATTCGCCCGCTTTTAAAAGAAGAACGGAGGAAAAATATACACTGCTGGCCACCCAAATTGCAACACCAAGAAAAACAAGAGATATCACAACAAAATTTATTGTGTAGATAACATGTTGACCAAGTAACAAATGATTAAATTTACAGCATTCTATGAAGCGTGGTTCCTGCCAAAATCAGTACCCAGAGTAGCCGCCGTTGTTGGAGATCACAGCTGCCACACGCCTCGGCATTGATTCAAAGAGACTTTGAATGTGTTCTTGGGGTACAGCAGACCAAGCAGCTTCCACACGTTGCCAAAGTTGATCTGGTGTGACAGCTGGGGATGAACTCTGGGTCAGTCGTTGAGCAAACATGGACCACATGTTTTCTATCGGCGAAAGATCCGGAGAGCGCGCCGGCCAGGGAAGCAATTCAATCTGGTGATTGACGAAGAACCCTTGGACAATGCGTGCCACGTGTGGCCGTGCATTATCCTGCTGAAATATGGCTGTTGGCAAGCCCTGAAGGTAAGAAAGGACAACTGGCTCCAACACCTCGGAGATGTAGCGCTGGCTGGTTAAAGTACCGGCAATGCGTACTAGAGGAGTGCGAGAGAGATATCCGATACCGCCCCATACCATAATACCCGGTGCAGGACCAGTGTGACGGTGCATAATGCAGCTGTTCAGCATCCTCTCTCCACGGTGTCTCCAGACTCGAATCCGACCGTCGTGGTGTTGCATACAGAAGCGTGACTCGTCAGTAAAGAGAATTTCATTCCATTCTGTCGTCCACATCCTTCTTTCATCGCACCATTGGCGGCGGAGACGTCTGTGGTTCCGCGTCAGAGGTAGACAAAGCAACGGACGTCTTGCGGACAGACCATTCTGCTGTAAACGACGTCGAATGGTACGCGCAGACACTGGATGATGCGTTACAGACTGAATCTGCTGTGATATGGTTCGTGATGTGACTGAGCGGTCCGTCACTGCCATGCGTACAATCTGCCTGTCATCACGTGACGTGGTGCACTGAGGTCGATGCGGTCGATCACGTCTGTCCGTCGTACCCTCCTGCACCCAACGATCACATATCCGCATCACAGTTGTTTGGTTTCGTCCAATACGACGACCGATTTCCCTGAAAGATAACCCACAATCTCGGTATGCCACTATCCTTCCTCTGTCAAACTCGGATACTTGATCAAAAGATGATCGTTGTTTCCTACGAGGCATAATTTATCGTTTTTTTGAAAAAAAAGCAAGAAAAACACAATTGCTGTACTTGAAACCGTCGAAATCTCCAAGCCTTAAATAGCGCTTTGAGGTGGCGCCACAGGCGCGCTTGATGTGCGTCTGCGCTGAAATTCTAATCATTTGCATATCTCACCTCAGCTAATGCATGTTGTAAATTTCATATTATTTGCATGCTTCCTTCAGGGTGTTGCATTTACGATGGCCAGCAGTGTAAATTAGTAGATTTTTTACGAATTTTTAAGTAAAGAAGGATTTTCATTTCAATTGCCGCAGCTTAAAATTTCGGTATGATATCTTGAGGTTTGGTTGTCTTGGAAACAGTAACAATGATTAAAATTGCCAGTTGAAAAAAAAAAAAAATTACTTTAAAATAACTGAGTTATCGCATGTGAAAAGTGCGCGATTTTGATGTCATAAGTTTAAAACCTCTTTCGAAACTTAATCAGAATAACGGACTCAGAAGCAAAACATCGCATGAAATAATTCTATATTTTACTTTACGTTGCCAGAAAAATAATAGAATGCTGCTTTTTCAACAGTGAATTATCCAGCATTATTTTCGATTGAGATTTTAAACGGGTCACGTTTTCGAATAGCAGGAAATATATTGCGGTGTTAAACAGGGCCTGATTATGACAAAGAGGGGGGCCCCCGGGCATTGATGAATTTGGGGGCCCCCATTTATGAAATTTGTTTTATTTTTCATAAATTTTTTTTGTAAAAAAAGAACAACATTTGAAATTGGGGGCCATTTCGATCCGGAGGCCCCTGGGCAAAGTCCCGATTTGCCCGTGCGATAATAGGGCCCTGGTGCAAAATACACCAATCTGACAAGAATT
This sequence comes from Cheiracanthium punctorium, assembly GCA_038373885.1. Lineage (NCBI taxonomy): Eukaryota > Metazoa > Arthropoda > Arachnida > Araneae > Cheiracanthiidae > Cheiracanthium > Cheiracanthium punctorium. The sequence continues at coordinate 16,176 of JAWZYV010019916.1, read as the reverse complement.
ATGCGTAAAAATTTATGGAGAGCTGATTTAGTGGCAACCATAAACTGAAATGATTATCGTTTATACTAATGCGTAAATTGCAAAGAATCACCAAAGAGTAAAAGCCTACATTCGTGGCAAATATCTAAACCGTTTCTTTAAATGAAGCATTAACGGTTGCAAAACGACAATATACTGTATTGGTATCAGTAAAAGATAGTATAATTAATAGTAAGTAGAAATGATAAGGCAAATGATCAAAGCACAATATACCGCATTAATAAATATTTTGTGAAACTAAGTCGTCTTTCATTTTTCAACAGCCGTATTACATCACAGCTAACTAAACATTAAGTAATTCTACGTCGCGTTAATATATCACACGGTAGTTTCAACAGAAAAGACTGTAACAGAACTTTCTTTTTTCTCGGAGATTCTGTTTTGTCACAAGTAGTTATGATCACATTTTAGGAAAATGTTCTTCTCTTGCCTTGCAAAGAGCGGGTACACAACTATTTAATTATAAAATAAAACGGTTCTCCACTTCATGTAGTATCTAAGGTGGTATAACTTAAATCTAAAAAAGAGTATGATGCAGAAATGAGACATTTTAAAAATTAGGAATTTTCACTGAAAACCGTCACGCTTTTTTTTTTTCTGATAGTGAATGACACCGACATAGTTTTTTGCGTATCATAATATTAACAATGGTCACAGGTCAGTACTTATACTAACTTTACGAATGAGTAACTTTACGCGAAGAGTCAAATCATTTTGCTTATTTTTAGATTCCAAATCTCTGGAATTAATTCGAACTATACATGTAAGAAAAAGTTTCGTTCCCTACCGTGCGGAGAACGGGCACGCAGCTAGTAAAGAAATTAATTGTTGATCACTTGTCAATTGTTGTCACAGTCCATTTTTTTCGTTCGCACCAAAAGTAATTTCTAAAATCAAACATCACAATTCATGTTTTATGACTGAGTACCGGATGAAAGCACAGATATGACAGGCACAACTTTAGTGGAGATTTTTATCAGTGACTTTGATGTCCATTTAAGAAAAACAGAAAATTTAGAAGCACTCTATTTACTTCACAATATTAGAAAGTCACAAGATTTGTTAGAGGTAGATTCATGGAAATTGAATTGCTTTCCATTAAAACAAGAAGCTTTCAGGCTTAACAACAGATGGTGTTCCTACAGTGTTTGAGAAACATGAAGACAGTAAAATTTATTGAAAATAAGGTCTTCAAAATTGGTAATATGTTTGTGCTAAATTTTGATTCATTATTTATCAGAAGAATTTATGTTCAAAGTCTCTCAAAAAGAATCATGTTATAAAAGACACAAAACAGTGAACTTCATAAAGAGAATGAACAGCTGAGAGTTCTGGCTTTTCTTAAAATCTGAATTGTAAAGATAGATTTTGCAGCCAGAATAGTGTATCAATCCATTTGCTTCAGGTTATTTTCATCTCATTCTCAAATTCATGATGTCTGCAGTGATAAATAAATTTCCTGCATTTGTGAGGTATGAAGAGTGCACCGTACGGGCCCGAATATAACACAATGATTTTTGACTGATCATTTCCTGTTAAAAAACTGACTTTCTCTAAATTCGAGGTCTAAATATAGGATTTTAAAAATTATTTTGATCAAAAATTTTGGGATCGCTTTATATACGGAATAATATGGCATTTTTCTTTTCTAAAAAATAGGAATGAAACTGAAATATTCTCATTTTCCTTATATTTTTGAGGAAATCCAATTTACTATTCACAAAATTTAATGGGAATAAATTAATGTTGTTATTCACAGGGACAAATATTGCGATCGTCCCCCAAAAAGGACATTGTTGAGCATTAATGGGCTGAAGATTGATGTGGACAGGGCATAACATGATTTCCTTTGTACATCTTAAATAATGCGGAAAAAAACAATCAAAATACTGGTGTTAAGTGTTAAAATAAATAAAAACTTTGTGAAAAACATATAAAATGATACTTATAAGAATCATTTTATCTGTGTTTTTTCACAAAGTTTTTATTTGTTTTACCTTAAATAATACACATTTTTTTACACTTCGTGTTAACTTATTTAATTTGAAATTGCGATACAGTCAAAATTGTCTGGTTTGAATCAGGTAGTAAAAAAAGAAAAAAACAAAACAAAACATTAAGACCATTTTTCAATACCTTTTTCTCTTTTTCCAATACAAATCCTAAAGATGCGTGAGGTGTTTTATTAGGTTGATAATTTTATATACTTTCTCTTGTTTGCAAAATAAAGTGGTTGGAACATTCAATTTTGCAGACTTATATAAATTTCTTAAAATAAGTTCAATCAATTTTTTAAATATTTTTTCTTTGCATATTCCCTCATTTATATTTTATGCAAGTTTGTATCCTAACTTGAATAAATACATAAAAATCTAATTTCTTATAGCTTAAAAAACCTTTTTGAAAAATTTCTAAGAAATATATATATATTTTTTTTTTGAAAATTTCTTGTCCCTAGCAATGAAGTTTACTTTAATTGACTCAATAATAAGTGTGTAAATTTTCAGCTCGATCTATTTATATGTTCAGTTGCCGCAATGAGCCTAAAGTTTGAGAAAAAGTGAAAAAAAGTAAATTTCGCTGATACTCTTTAGAGACATTTCATTCCTTTAGTATTAAAATTTTATGTGTACATCAAGTCTTGATGACGTAAGGAATGTGCTTGCAAAAGCCGTTAACAAATGGCGCTGCAATTGCAATCGCAAGCCTCTGTATTCTCCCAATCTGATTCCTTGTAATTGCTTTCTGAGGGCACGCTTAGGATTATGTCTACCGGAACCATCCAAAAGAATGATTATACTTATGAATAATGATCGTCGATTGATTTTATCTTGCAGCTCTATCTGTTACCCGTTGCACACGTCAGGGGGTGGGGGGGTTGGGGTTTTAGTCCCACTTGTCGAATATTTTTCAGCATAAAATCCATACGAAGTAATTTATAAGGTAAACTTCATTGCTAGGTAGAAGAACATTTCAAAAAAATTATATTTTTTAGAAATTTTTCAAAAAATTTGCATTTTTTCATTTTTTTTTTTCAAATTTTAGTACAAAGCGGCAACTGGAGACCTCAACCAATCGAGTTGAAATTCGACACACTTTTTATTGAGTGAATTTCTCCAAAAAATTGCACTAAGGGTAAGCGAATTAAAAAACAAAAATGCTTTTTTGATAGACCCTTGCAATATATATAGGTTTTTATTTCGGAGGCGGCCGACTAGTAGTATTTGGCTTATTTTTTTTCTGATGGGGGGGGGATTATCGGGACGAAAATTGTTTGAAAACTATAAGACCTTTCGACTGTTTTTAAACTAACAGCGAAATTAGAATTTCAACTCTTATTGTTACGGGTGTAAATATAAATGTTTTAAAATAGCGGTTTTTTAAATAATTGTGTTTTACATTTTCAGGAGGGGCCGGGCCCCCTCGGCACCCCCCCCCCTTAAATAAGCCACTTGTTACAAGTGAAACCGCCATCACACCACATCCAGTGAAGCCTCAACTGGTTGGTGGCGGTGTCATGACTTTAGGTGCTATCTTAAGCTTTGATAATCTCTGCTCTGATAAAGGTTGTTGAAGGCAAATATAACTAAAATATCTTGATAAACCATCTTTTCCTCATAGTGTCACGGACAATTTGGCTAGAAAAACGGCAAGAAAAAAGGGCTGGAGTACACGAATTCCAACAACATTGCTGTCTAAAGGCCACTTTCCACTTCAAGAGTTTTCGGTCGTACAATTTATTTGAATGGGAGGTTTTCAGCCGACGTTTTACGCCGTCCGACACTGGACTGTCCTCCACCGAACAATAGATGGGGGAGGTGTGAAATCGCAATATTATTCACGGTCCCCAATTACCTTTTGTCGATTTAATACCGGAGTATCTTCCTCTTTCTCTGCGGTGGGTAAAATTTATTGCTTACAAGTGAGAATTGGGCATTAAAGTGTTGCCATAGACATCTAATGCAATAGACAGTGCATCCGGCAACCTGGTTTGTGTGCAAGATTATTATCACCTCAGTCAAATAGTCAGTGGCTTATCCTTATTACTGTGCTGCATATCTGCACTGTAGGATGCGCTGTCTACAGTAATAAATACCGTGATCAAAAACCACAGCTCTTGAGGATTATTTTCCCCAGAATAGCGCCAAAAGAGCAATAACTGTCTCCATCTGGCTGCATCAGTCTAATAGTCACGTCACGTAGTGCATCCTTGTAACTGCGCTACATATGTATTGGCCATAGGATATGCTGTCTACCGTATTAGATGTCTATGAGTGTTTCCCTACTGGTTTCGGCTGGCCATAAACGCTTGAAGTGGAAAGTGGCCTTTAGACAGGCCTGCTAGCAGATCCGATCTGAACACGTTCGAGAATGTATGGTACCTAGGAGAAGGTTGTGTATAGCGATAAGCAAAACAATGACCGGAAAGAACAGATTTGTGCTCTGGAGAGATGTGGAAAGCAGTTCATTAAGGAAACCATATTGAATCAATACAAATCAATTTCTGGACGTTTGCTTGATGTTAAAGGAACACAAATTCAATAACTGTCTCACAGTTTTGCTAACTTTTATTTGTTACACATGTGAGGTTTCTTAGTGGCAGCCAAAGTTTTGGCTACCCATTTTCAAATTTTGAACCGATATTCATATTTTCTGCTTATTGTCCCTTCAAGTCGGAGGGTGGGGGGAGCACATCCGTACATGATTTGCAGTTTTTTTAGAATCAGGTGGTCGCCAAAGTTTTGTCCAGCTGCAGTGTATTCGGCAACTCTTCCTTTACTTTAAGCAACTAATTTGACTATCGGAAAATTACAAATTTTGATCTTTATTATTTCCCTTTCCTTTCAAAGTTTTATCCGCTTTCAGAATGATTCCTAGGAGCCTTCATAGTTGGCATGTCACAGCTATCCTGGGGGTACTAAGCAGTGAATTAGTCATCATGAAGCTATATTTGTATTCTGTAAGTCATGTATGAAAGAAATCTACAGAGTGCTTCAAAACGCGCGCACATCCACATGGTAATCCAAGTTGCTTAAAAAAATAGTGGTGGTTGAGATTTCTGTCCCTAGATGGGGCATCAGGGGCCCTATTGTAAGAAGTTTTGAACCTGGCTGGGATCGTTTTCAAAAAGCTTGTCAGTTGTGCACAACGGGGAGTGCCTGTTGTTTTCCCAAGAGCTAAGAATAGCCACCGTGGAATTTTATTTCGCTACAAAATCTCATTTCCGTGTGATAAATGCATTTCAGCAGAAATATCTAGCTGAAACAGCACCAAATTCATCAATGATAACACGGTTAGTGCAACGACTCTGTGACATAGGATCGGTTACAGACAGGAAGCGATCGGGTAGATCTGGACAACCGCCGGCCCGTGGACCAGATGTGGCCCGCGGAACATATCTAAACCCCGTATAAAACCCATATAAAGCATTCAAAATCCCATATAAATCCCAATTATATGGCCCGCGACTTCGCTAACATCCTGAAATTTGGCCCGCAACTTATCAAAAGTTGCTCATACCTGGGGTAGACCGTCTGTAGTGAATACGAAAGAGGCAGATGTGGAGACAGCTGTGCATCTGTCTTTAAAACTCAACCACAAAGGTTGGTGTCCGCGAGTTTTGAAACACGTGGAAAATAGAAAGATTGTAGAAAATATAAAGTTAATGAGATTAAAAAAATATATATATCATTTCATTTCGTGCTTATTTTAAATTAATGATAGGTCACTAAAAATTCATAATTATTACTTATTTAACCAGCGCATAATGTATCAGAAGAGTGAGTATGTGTGCGAGAAAGAACATGAAAATATGAGTAAGTAAAAGGAGAAATCAATTTGATTATTTCATCTAATGCATTTCTTTTTTTTTACAATATCAATAATACGTTTAACTAACGTTAGAGAAAGCGCTACTAAAATTAGGAATTAGTATGCTATTCTGGCTACTTTTTCATGCTGGTGAGGCTATTAATGCTACTGTTTTTGCCTCTTAACAGTGGTGGACGCTCTTTAAATGAAACTAAAGAGATTTCCATATCCCTTCATCATTCTCAGTTCCTACTAGAAGGGGCTTGAAGGTTACATACAAGGAAAATTCAGAGAAAAAAATGTATTTTTATTTATTTAATATTTTTAAAGAAGAGAAGAAACATTCTTTTGAGCGCTCCAGCTGAAGAAGTTTTAATGCTACGTACGCTGTTTTCGATGGAGCGCATTATTTTGTAATCCTTAGTAACATATATCAAATTTAGCAAAAACACACAAAGTAACTGGTGTTTAAAACATAAAATAATAAAAAAAACTTTGTGAAATAACACCATATGACTGTTTAAGTAACCTTTATGGCGTTATTTTATTATTTTATAGTTTTATTTCTTATTTTATAAATCCCCTTTGTTTGAAATAGAGAAATATCTCTAAAGTAAGCTTAATAAAGCTTAATAAGTAAATGTGCCGGTAGATCATAATGCATTGGAATTCTTTTGCGTGCTCCTGTAAAAGAATTATACATGCTACATACACCATTTTCAATAAAGTACATTGTGCAGTACATAGGAATAACACGTAATATTCGTCGTAATCGATATATGCTTACAGCAGTTAGGGGACGGACGGAACCGACATACAAATCGGAATCATAACCACTTTTCCCTTTGTTGGAAAGTGCTAAAACTGTATTTGACCGTATTTCGAAAAATCATATAATTTTGGTGGTTTTTAAAGTAACTAATTCATTTGCTTCATCACTGCCCATAGATAGACAAGGCGAACGGTGGGGGAAAAAAAAAGCGAGAAATATCTCATTGTATCCTAAGAGTGAATCTGAATTAAACCTTTCCATATCCCTTTTTCGACATTCTACTTTTCGTAATGATAGAATGTTTGAGACCCAGCTCCCGCTTCTGTTTATTATACGGCACTTACGCATTCTAAACCAATCCGCTTTTATCTTAGATTAAAAATTCCTCGCTCCAGTGTACGGTTAAATTCACTTTCCAAGGGCTGTTATTGGGGAAAAAATCGTTTTAATATTCATACTTTCGTTTAAAACCAGAGCGAATAAAACAGTAAAATAACGTCTATACAGTTGGGAAATGGGATAGTCCTGGAAACGCCGGAATATTAAATAATATATATATATATATTATGATTAAAGAATATTACCTAATATTACCTAATATTTCTGATTACATGTGATTAGGCTTAAAAGCACACCAGTTCTAATTTGGCGCTTTATATTCAATTTTTCCACTCTTTCATTGCCTTAAAAGGCTATATTTAAACACTTATCCGGAATAAGCTCGTTAATTGGCACCATGTGCTATCTACTTTTTTATTTTTTATATTTTTTTCACTTTATCATTGGATTATCTTGGGATTTCACTTTACGTAAGTAAGCTATTATATATTATATATACTATTATATATATATATATATATATATATTATTCAATATTCCGGGTATATACATAAGAGGGTCATTTCGTAACGTAATACCGTTCGAAAAATAAATCGCTATCAACCTGTAGGTAAATAAAATCATATGGATGGTATATATAGTATCATTGTTATTACATCTGCTAGCTGAAGTACCCGTCCTTGACGGGTTAGTGAATGCAAATTTCCAAAAAGCAAGAACTTTCGTCAGCATTGTAGGAGTACACAGAATGGATGGAGTATGTTGCCAAAGTAAAGAAAGCGAAGTTATAATTTTTATGGATTGTTAAAATATTACAGGTTAAGAGAGTCACTAAGTAATATCATTTCATTCGCTTTAGTCGTAATTATGTGATGCGCGAACGAATATTTACGAATATAGAAATAATTTTGGCAAAATCTCAAAATCTAATCAACATCTTTGAAAAATTGGAAGCCTAGAATTTAAGTTGAGTGACAACCTATCATGTCACCCAATTTCGTTTCATTCCCTGCAGTCTTTATTTCGTGATGCTGGAACAAAATTTCAGCATTTTAAAACGATTTTCGCAAAATCTCCAAATGTAATCAAAATATTTTAAAAATTCAACGCCTATAAATTAAGATTAGCAACTACCTATCCTATCACTAAATTTCGTATCATTCGTATTAGTTGTTATAAAGTGATGTTTGAAGAAATATAAACGTATTTTGAGAGAATTTTCACAAAATCTAAAATCTAATGAAAATGTTTAAAAAATTGGATACCTATAGTTTATGTTGAGCAACCATCTATCATGTGACCAAATTTCATATCATTCGTTTTAGTCGTTATTACGTAATGCGGGAACAAAGATTCACTCAGTTTTAAACGATTTTCGCAAAATCTCGAAATCGGATCGATTTTTTAAAATTAGATGCTTATAGTTTAAGGTGAGTGACCACCTATCATTTCACCAAATATCATTTTTTCACCTTTGCAGTTATTACGTGATGTGCGAGCACAAATTTCAGCATTTTAAAACGATTTTCGCAAAATCTCCAAATGTAATCAAAATATTTTAAAAATTCAACGCCTATAAATTAAGATTAGCAACTACCTATCCTATCACTAAATTTCGTATCATTCATATTAGTTGTTATAAAGTGATGTTTGAAGAAATATAAACGTATTTTGAGAGAATTTTCACAAAATCTCAAAATCTAATGAAAATGTTTAAAAAATTGGATACCTATAGTTTATGTTGAGCAACCCTCTATCGTGTGACCGAATTTCATATCATTCGCTTTAGTCGTTATTACGTAATGCGGGAACAAAAATTCACTCAGTTTTAAACGATTTTCGCAAAATCTCGAGATCGGATCGATTTTTAAAAATTAGATGCTGATAGTTTAAGGTGAGTGACCACCTATCATGACACCCAATTTCGTGTCATTCGCTTCAGTCGTTTTTACGTGATGCTTGAACACAAATTTATGCAGTTTGAAACGATTTTCGCAAAATCTCAAAATCCAATCAAGATTTTTAAAAAATTCGACGCCTATGTTTTAAGTTGAGTGACCACCTATCATGACACCCAATTTCATATCATTCCCTTCAGCAGTTTTTACGTGATGCTTAAACAGAAAAAGCGTCACGGACAGAATGACAGAATGACAGAACGACAGAACGACAGAACGACAGAATGACAGACAGACAAACTTTTTTTTGAGGGTCGCATCGGATTCCCGCGTATAAAATTAGACTTTTGTCTGTACATTTCTTGGAATTCAAAAATTTTGCGATTTCTATCCGTTTCAAGGACCCGGACTCTCAAAAAAAAGTTTGTCTCATGCGACTCTCAAAAAAAAAGTTTGTCTGTCTGTCATTCTGTCGTTCTGTCATTCTGTCATTCTGTCCGTGACGCTTTTTCTGTTTAAGCATCACGTAAAAACGGCTGAAGCGAATGATATGAAATTGGGTGTCATGATAGGTGGTCACTCAACTTAAAACATAGGCGTCGAATTTTTAAAAAATCTTGATTAGATTTTCAGATTTTGCGAAAATCGTTTCAAACTGCGTAAATTTGTGTTCAAGCATCACGTAAAAACGACTGAAGCAAATGATACGAAATTGGGTGTCATGATAGGTGGTCACTCAACTTAAACTATCAGCATCTAATTTTTAAAAATCGATCCGATCTCGAGATTTTGCGAAAATCGTTTAAAACTGAGTGAATTTTTGTTCCCGCATTACGTAATAACGACTAAAGCGAATGATATGAAATTCGGTCACACGATAGAGGGTTGCTCAACATAAACTATAGGTATCCAATTTTTTAAACATTTTCATTAGATTTTGAGATTTTGTGAAAATTCTCTCAAAATACGTTTATATTTCTTCAAACATCACTTTATAACAACTAATACGAATGATACGAAATTTAGTGATAGGATAGGTAGTTGCTAATCTTAATTTATAGGCGTTGAATTTTTAAAATATTTTGATTACATTTGGAGATTTTGCGAAAATCGTTTTAAAATGCTGAAATTTTGTTCCAGCATCACGAAATAAAGACTGCAGGGAATGAAACGAAAATGGGTGACATGATAGGTTGTCACTCAACTTAAATTCTAGGCTTCCAATTTTTCAAAGATGTTGATTAGATTTTGAGATTTTTCGAAAATTATTTCTATATTCGTAAATATTCGTTCGCGCATCACATAATTACAACTAAAGCGAATGAAATGTTATTACTTAGTGACTCTCTTAACCTGTAATATTTTAACAATACATAAAAATTATAACTTCGCTTTCTTTGCTTTGGCAACATACTCCATCCATTCTGTGTACTCCTACAATGCTGACGAAAGTTCTTGCTTTTTGGAAATTTGCATTCGCTAACCCGTCAAGGACGGGTACTTCCGCTAGTTTTTAATATGATCATAAATGTTCTTCTCATTATGATTTCGTTGTGCGGCTGCTCTGCCATAAATATCGCCAGATTCAGATATTCGTGGGCACTACGACTACTATTGTTTTGAACGTTAAAAATTAGTTCTTGTAGCATTTAAAGTTTTTGAGGGAAAATGATGTATTTGTATAGCTTTTTTACAGAGACAAACAAAATGGCTCTCATAGATTAGGGCTCCAAGACCAGATATTAAAGTAAAATATTTTAAAGTCTTGTTTGCTGAAATTTGTTCGTCCGCATCGTTGCAAAAACGCGGTGGTAGCGATTTCTATTCCATGCTTTTCGTTGTGCGTTGAATTGGTTTTTCAAATGCTCCGCTGTGGCACAGCGTTTGCGTGCCCATCCCCTTTAAGTTCCCCCAATCTTAATGTATGACTATTTCTTTAACTTGCTGTTTTAAGGCTTTGATTCAGTATTATATTAATGTATGTTATTGACACATATTTCGAAAACGTAGCATGAATGACAAAAAATGAGCAAATTGTCTTTTTGGCCGTTCATCCACCAATGAACGACCGTAATCTTGATTTGAATAAAAAAGAAAGTATCAGTAATACTTGTATCTGTAACTCGTTTACTCTGTTTGTAAACGCATGTTCTCTCAGTAACAAAACCCTTCAAAAACAATTCATTAAACATAAATTTTTATTAGCGAACAACATTCTTTCACGGCCCCTGGAAAATTCAGAGAAATCGTTTACCCGTATTATTACTAAATTTTATTTATAATTTTAAAACGTAAAGAATGGAGCGCCATTTTCTAATTAACATTGGAATTCCTGAATGTTCAACTCACAAAACTTCCAGGAAGAGTGAAACTTTTATAACAATGTGTCTGTAATCTCTTTTGCCGTTTCTTTTTCTTTCTTTTTTTTAACGAGACTAATAAAATATCCTCCTAAAGTGATGTTTATGTGCCATCGAATATTCCGGGAATGCATTAATGGCTTTACTTATGGTCTGTTTACGGTTTCGAAGCTGTGTTTCGTCCATATTTCATAGTTTTCTTAGTGATTGTTTACACGTTCATATTTGATCATTGATGGCTCTCTTTGTATTGATGTCACAAAATGTTTTTCTTTTAATTTCCTTGTCGTTAATAGAAAAATTTTATAACTTGAGAAGTTTTTTATTCTTGATTAAAAAAAATATAAAACTGAAAACACTGTGGAGAAATCAAGGCCTGACTGACTATAACACCTTTGGGTTCAGATAGCTTTTCAAATTTTGTGTCCCTATATACAGCTGGCATATGTTTTGGGCCTTTATATATCGCTCTAATATACTCGTATACACAATACCGGTCGTGCGACGGTGTTCTATAATATATATACGAGAGCTAATTCGAATGCCCCTTTTAGGAGCTATAGTGTTCAGTCATCTCGTAAAAATAGCATAAACGTGTACAGAAGACCTCAAAACGAGTAAAGATATCAAAATCTGAAAGTCATTTTTTTTTTCATGAATACAAATACTTTCCTTACATGGTACTGTAGCGACCTTTATCAAATAAATATTTTGTAAGGCCTGTGTTACATGCAGCGCCACCCCACAAGCTAAGTACTTCAACTTCTACTCCAAGAATGTTTTGCGCGCTCTTTCGAGAGAAGCCGGCTCTTCCCTATTGGAGTGTCTGCACGTTTTTCTCTGTACGCGTTGTGTTGTGTTTTTGGTAAATAAAAGTTTATTTTTCTGTTACAACAAGTAGTGATGTGTTAATTCTATCTTTAAATCCCACAAGCGTTATTTCTGGCCTAACATGAATACGTTTATAAAAAAATCTGTTCAAGCTTGTCAAAATTAGCAACGTTCTAAAATTCAACGACACACTAAATCTCCAATCGGCACTTTTGCCCTACCAGATGCTCGTTTCGCTCACATTCATCTTGATTTCATTGGACCCTTTCACCCATCTGACGGTTATACATATTGTTTGACAATAATAGACCGATTTACGAGATGGCCTGAAGTTATTCCAATAACAGACATAACTGCAGAAACAGCATGCAAAGCATTGGTTCACACATGGATTGCTCGTTTTGGTTGTCCCGTTACAATAACCACAGATCAAGGTAGATCTTTCGAGTCTAATCTATTTCGAAATTTAACAGAAATATTCGGTACCAATCGCATCAGAACCACTTCTTACCATCCTGCATCTAATGGACTAGTGGAACGTCTTCACAAGCATCTCAAAAGTTCAATTACAGCCCATAGTCACCTTAAATGGACTGAAGCAATTCCCATAGTTTTACTAGGAATTCGATTTGCGATAAAATCTGACATAAACGCAACATGTGCAAAATTAGTTTATGGAACAACCCTCAGATTACCCTCTGACATTCTAAATGTTCCAAATAATATAACTAGTCCAACAGAATCTTATATAACAAATCTCAGACATACAATGCAATGTCTCAATCCAGTTTCTACTTCAAAACACTGCAATAGATCTGTATACATTCACATGTATTTTTACGTGTTGACTCTACAAAACCTCCCTTTGCACCATCTTACACAGGTCCACATCCTGTCATTTCAAGAAAAGATAAATACTTCACAATCAAAACAAAGGAAAAGAAGATGACTGTATCCATAGATCGACTAAAACCTGCATATATATTGTCGGAATCCGCAGATTTTTCTGATTCCTCGAAACAATCAAATATTCAACCACCAAATGTCGCTAACAGTAAACCTGAAATTCTTCCCCAACAAGTAAACCTGAAATTCTTCCCCCAACTTCAACTCGGAGTGGGCGGCATGTACATTTTCCCAAAAGATTAATCACAATGATATAGTGCAAGTTAATTTTATTTTATTAAGTATATATTTTTTCTTTTGTATTTGTGTTATTCTTTCATTTCCATTGCATTCCTATATTTGTAATGTTACAAAAAAAAAAAAAAATAATAATTATGTATTCTTTGATCGTTCACCCTGTTCACTGGGGAGATACTCATGTAGCGACCTTTATCAAATAAATATTTTGTAAGGCCTGTGTTACATGCAGCGCCACCCCACAAGCTAAGTACTTCAACTTCTACTCCAAGAATGTTTTGCGCGCTCTTTCGAGAGAAGCCGGCTCTTCCTATTGGAGTGTCTGCACGTTTTTCTCTGTACGCGTTGTGTTGTGTTTTTGGTAAATAAAAGTTTATTTTTCTGTTACAACAAGTAGTGATGTGTTAATTCTATCTTTAAATCCCACAGTACAATTGTACATGTTCGGAAAGTAAAAATGCGCACGTTTGATCTTTTAACAAGATAGTTCGCTAGAGTTAAATACTGACGAAAAATATCCGCGGCACCATCATGAAAGTATTGACGTAATTGGGCGGGGCTAAGACCTCCATTGAAATCCATTGAAGACCTTTTAGCCCCTCCCCCTCTAGCAAAAATAAAATTTTACATTGCACGCGAATAAGAGCCAGAAATACCATCCACACACACACACACGCAGTTTCACCATTGAAAGCAATTGTACTATTTGGAATGCGAAAGTTCATGGCGATTTCATGCAAGTTATGTGAACTTTCTTACACAGGCATACAGGTGAATGTGAAAATAAATAAATAAAAATAGTTCTCGGAGGTAACACGCGTCTATAAAAGAGAGAAGTCAACTATTTTACGACGCATTTTATAGTTATCATAAACTACGAGAGGTCAGGAACAGTTCAATGAAAAAGATATGACTTTCCGTTTACGGCTTTGGAGCGGAGATTAACATAGCTCAAACGGAATTATATATCCTGATATCGAAAGTAAACAGAGCTCTTTTGGACGAATCGAATTCCTAAGGATCCCTTAAAAACGTCCGAGTTATCCAAAGCTCACCTTATCGCAGAAGGCATTTGAAAATGATTTGATTCAGCGGAAAACGATAATAATCTGTTTTAAGAAAAAAAATATAAAAAAATTATTAATTTAATTAGCAGCCAATGAGCAAACAGTCTCTTTTGAGTCCAATAATCCAGGTATTTGACTTTTTAATAAATGAAAACATTTCAAAAGTGGTAATAATTAGTGCGTATGCAGAAACATGCTATACCCATGAGAATATTTTTATATCAGTAAAATTCCATTATCAGTATAGCACCATCCTTTTCCGATTTAATCCACCCCCCCTCCTTCTCAAACAAACTAACAACATTGTCTTGAACAAAAGAACAGAGAAGCCACAAAACCTATGGACGACCTTACAGGAAGAAGAGCTTAAAATTTCTAATCCAGAGTAGTTCTGTGAAAGAAGTGAAGGAAAAGCACTGATGGCGGAAAATTTCGGTATGCAGAGTTTGATGAAAAAAAGAGAAAAAGATTTTGCCTATTTCTAAATTTACTTTGAAGTTGAAGAGTTTTTGAGTGATGTCTCAACTCACGCATGTATGTATGCTCGTCATGCTCGTAAACCAACTTATATGAGCTTATGGGATCGTGACATCTAAATGATGTTTACACCACTTGCGATTTGAAAGTGATATGCAGGAAATAACCCTAGTGGAGCAGCATATACGAGTACAAATTTTATCAAAACAAACCATGAAGTTGAATCTTCGTTGCACAGTTCTTATTATAGAATTAATAGTATTTAACAAAACTTTAATTCGGTATGCAGTGCTTTAATTCGGTTTGGTTAGTCCTAAACTAATATTTGAAATTTTGGCTGATTTCTTAACCAAGATATGGTTATATGGTTTTAGACTTTTACATGGTTTTAGTAGATCTTTTTTTGCAATTTACGGTTTTAGGCTTTTTTTTTTGTTTGTTATTTTTTCCTAAATACTAACTGTATTCCAAATTTGAAGTCTGCTAGAAGTATCATAGAATTTTGATGATCGGTGAGTCAGTGACGAAATAGCGAAATTTAGAGGGCAGCTATTTTCGGAACTACAGTTATTAAAAACTATTAATTGGGAATTAAACTATTTGGGAATTTAATTAAGTACGTTAGGTACAATCTCCAACAAAATTTTCAAGTTTTTCAAGCAAAATAAATAAATAAAGAGCTTTCATAACTGTCACAACATATTGAAACTTATGTTAGTTTTTTTTTTTTTTTTTTTTCACAAATTAACTCTATCATTAACACATTTTTCAAAAGACTGATCTGTAACGCTAGTTCCGGCAAACGAAATTCCTATATAATTACAAAATAATTAGCAACAGCAATAATAATATTAATAATTAGTAATTCTTTTATTGAGCGTAAATTAATTGGAGAAAAAACCCGTATTATTTATTTCGTTCAATAACCTCTGTAACCGTCCTGTTAATTAAAATTAATGATTTCCAATTAAACCCTGGACGCAACTGAAATATTGTCAGAGACGTTTGCTACAAACCAATTATACAGAGATTAGTTTTCTTAAGCGTAATTATCTCAAATGTCTTTTATTTTATTCTTTTTTTTTTTTCTCGCTTCTCACATCACATAAGAACTATCCCGACAGAATGTTTGCTATAGTTCGAGACAAGACAACGGCACAGTCATCTAGACATTTCGGTACAATGCGAAAGTTTGGTTTATACTGACTGCAAGGTTTGTGTACATAGGGTAGGGGCACCAGTAAATGACACTTTGCCCGATATTTTATAATAATAAGCTTTTATTTCAGAACTGTTATCAAATGGTGCTCTCTAGTACAAATTTAGATGTTCATCTTCAATTTCATGCAATTATTTTTAAATCTCCAGAGAGCTCAACGTATCAGAAATTGAGTTTTTAAACTCAGTGCTGAAAAAAGTCTGGTTCTCAGTAGGTGGCT
>JAWZYV010019915.1:0-21756 GCA_038373885.1 Cheiracanthium punctorium | reverse complement strand
TAACGAACGGGAGTTGTTGATCAATCCTGATTCTAACGATGATCTAACGATTGGTATATAGCACGACTTTTTTTTATGTCAAGGGGGGGCCAACTTTTAATGGGTGGCGTATATACATATATGCGAGTTGCAAAAGTCGTAACACCCCACCTCCCCCATGAAAAATATCTGGCTAGGCCACTGATTCACGTACATATAACTTAGTTGCCAGCTACTAAGGAATATAATTAACCACTTTTTCTACATGATTTTTTGGCTTAAAATATAGCAAAATTTTTGTGCTGCGCCCCCGAGGTGGTTGCTATTTTGAAAAAAGTAATTAAAAGATATACTGTTTACAAAAAGTGGTTAGTTATATTCCGTAGTAGTTGGCAGCTATCACTTACTATATATAAGTGTAAATTATTAGAGGGACTCTATGGGTCCATAGAATTCTACACCAATGTAAGGTAAGCATCCATGTTAGTATCTTCCTACCATGTTATAAGTTAAAAATGGAAGCAAAGTAAAAAATCCAAAGGAGGAAAAAAAAAAAAACATTTTCGATGAGATAGTGCATTTTAGACACATCTGAACTTTTCTTCATTTCATACTTTACATTGCATAATCTGATTTTAATTAACCAGAGTCTGGCGAGGGCAGCTTATGGTAACATTGTGTGTTACGTGGCGTCACAATGAATTCTAAATCATGATTGAAATCAAAAGAAGAAAATTTTTAAAAGTACAAGTAAAGGTTTTTTATAAACGTTTGTAAATAGCGTGAAATACTTTTTCTTGTGTTAGTATAAATTAGTTTTCTGTATTTAATGATAAATTATTGGGTGGGCTCAGCCCCTATTCACAATTTATTGGGGGGGCTCGAGCCCCACGGGCCCATATAACTCTACGCCTATGAGGACAAAATATCAATAACCGTAATTGCAATGAATGAGAAAGTTTTACGAAATAACAAGGAACGTCTCGGCATTGTTTGTTTAGATGCGCAGGCGCAGCGATTAACAGGGGTTTTGAAATACCAGCCTTAATTTACATATTTTCACATCCAATCCCGGGGGCAGACATGGACGCCACGTTTTTCTGCGGCTGTGGAAATTACGGATTTTTTTTTTTTTCCCCTTGTTCGAGAGTACAAGATATTTCTCACTCTATTAAGAGAATCGATTTTTACGAAGCACACGGGGAAATTTCAAGAGATCCGGTCTTTAGCGGAGTGCACACACGTGCGAGATCCACTTTTGTGTTTATTATTTATCTTTTGTCGTGATCCATTGTCAAGGTTGTCGTCAGAAATGGTCTGGGATCGACCTAAATGAACTGATACTGAGGAGGAAAAACACGCACATAATGGAAACGAAGAAAATTGGTTGATTATACGGCTCCGCAGTGGCGTATTAAAGTTTTCATTTCGGAAGGGACCTATTCGATATTTGGCTTTTTTTTTTGGGGGGGGGGTATCTAGATAAAAATATTGTTTGAAAACTATAAGGCCTTTTCGACTGTATTTACATCATCAAAGAAATGATAAACTCAATTATTTTAAAATTGCTAGTAATATATATGTCATATTAAAGCCTTAGTTGCCCTCTTTTAAACTTAATTGATAGGCATCGGGTTAAGATAGTCATTTTCAGCTAGTCCCCGACAGCACATAAGCTTAAATCACGCTTGACATTCCTTTGAATTTGACATATTAATACAAGCTTGACAGTTCAATTCATTTTAAGCTTGCAGCAAACTTGGAGGTTACCAAAAAAAAAAAGAGTCAGCAAATATATTTCCGCCGAATTTAAACTGTCGAAACCGCCCATTTGAACTGTCAAGCTGGAAAACAAATTGATTACTGTTTATTTGGAAAGCCACATAACAAATAACTTATCATCAGTCATAAATGTACTTGACCATAGAATTACAAAAAAAAATTCTATATTTCCAAATATTGAAATTCTTCAAAATAAAATACAAATCAACTACAAAATTGATTTCAAAATCAGTCGTTTGTCTCTATTTTAGCCAATATTCCCCAATATGAGTTTTGCGATATTGAAAGTTTTAAAATGTGTGTTGCTTTTAAGTTTATATATATAACTTGCCGCAAGCTTAAAATGAATTGAACTGTCAAGCTTGATTTAAGCTTATGTGCTGTCTGCGTATAACATTAGCATTGTTAGGGGGAAAAATTTTTTTTTTTTACTTTAGCTGTTTAAAATCGCATAAAGCATCTCAAATTTTTAATACTAATAATAAGGCTTAATTACTTCGCCTAAACGAAAAATTATTCCCCTTATAAAATAGAAGGGTTTGGCAATTCAGAAATCGGTACAGTGATGCAGATGAAATTTGGATTCGTTTTACGGACCCTTCACCCAATCCCGATCGATTAAAACGGCCGCTTCACAAAATTATAATTCATTAAAACGGCCGTTTCACAAAACAATCGATTAAAACAACTCTTCGTTGGCATTTTACCGTATATTTTAATTTTTTTTTTTTTTTTTTTTTTTGTAAATTATTTTAAGGAAAAAAAAGTGACTTTTACAAAAATTGGGATGAAAATTCACAAAAATAGATGTTGAAATTCACAAAAATAGATACTGAAATTCACAAAAACAAACAGTTTTCACAAAAATGGGACCCTGGAAAAAAATGTTTCGACCGACCCCTGCAAATTCTCGCGAAATATAGCAGATATTGCAAAACTGGATTCAGTCTTTGAAACTTATTTTTTGTCACCAAATTTAGTGATAAACCTCCAAAAGTGGCCAACCTTGGCGACTTTTGACTTAAAATTACTACCTCTTTCCTGAAAATCCGTCAGGCAGTGGTTTAAAAAAATTCCCCCCCCCCCCCCCCCACCACCACCACCAATTTTTTGAACAAAAATATCAGAATTCGACCAAATTAATATGGGGCGACTCATGAATCAGGAATCAATGCAGTGACCCCGCTTCGAATAAAAAAAGAAAGCATCGAAATCAGCAAACTTGATAAAAATTTATAGCTGAGCAACAACAACAAACAAAAAAGAAGAAGGAAAAAAGATTCTGATGAACTAATAACCTCCTACTTTTTGAAATCAGTTAAAAAAAAAGGGGGGGGGGGATTATGAAGTGATAGAAAACGTTTAACGAAGTCTTTTTTTCACACACCCAATAAAATAGCTACAACCTCTACGTAGCATGCCAAGGACTATCAGCAGAAGGGGGAAATTTTTTTTTCTTTTTCGCACAAAGATTGTATACGGTCATAAATTTCCAAGCATTATGGAAAAATGAATTTATTATCACTTGCTCAAATAAAAAATAACTACAGGTAGGCCGAGCTGTACTTGCTTTGCTTGTGGATTTTCACCAATAAATTTAAAACATTGTGCAAGGAAAGGAAAGTTTCAGAATGAAATTTTGAACACTTTACTTTCTTTAATTTAAGTGCGTTGCGTTGACGTTGCCGGTATTGATGGAAAATAATTTTCATTAGTTAAGATTATTTTTTGAAGAAAAACAAACGCATGAGATATGACTTGATTTAAAAATAAAGAAATTAAATAAAACAAGAAATTCACTAAAAAGTTTTTTTTAAGTTATATAAGCTTCGTTTTTTTTATTTCTCGATTGCTTGGTAGCAGTGCGTAAAAATCTCTCCTTGTTTAATCAATGAATTGAATTGAAATGACGAATTTTTTGGATGATGGGTTCATTCATACTACGGTGGTACCATAAGATACGAATGCCCAAACATACGAGTAATGAGATACGAACCCTCAGTAAGTCATTTTTTTTTAACTTCAGATACGAATCTGAATTCGAAAGAAGAGCTATCCAAATTTATTTATAAAAAATGAATAAAATGTCTATTCTCTATAATATTCGAAGAAGAAATTTTCTATTTCTTGCTAAACGACGATGCCGACAGATGTTTTCACAGTATGCGTTGCGTATACATATATACATAGGCGCACCCACGGAGGGGGCTATGGAGGCTAAAGCGCCCTTAAAGCTTTAGGTTAGGGAGTTAGGTATCAAAAAATTTTAAAAATTAAATGAAATAAACTATTTTATTTTAAAAAATCGTCTTCGAATTATTTCGAAATATTTTTACTCTTCTGAAAAAATTCTAGATAGATCACTGCCTCTGTCTGATCACAGATTACATCTATAAACCATGAATTAATGTACAAGGATAGGTTTAAAATAATAAAACAATTTTAAAATAGTAAAGAAGACATGCAAGCTAAAACGTTTTTTTTTATTATAAAAGTTTTTTTTTTATATAATTTTAGAATTGTCAACTTCTAGGGGTCCTGGGCAAACGTAGCAAATTATTTGAATATTTGCCACTATTGGCGACTTTTCATTCTCTGGTGATTATTTATCGATTGAGGCATATGCATAATGACAATTATTTCTCATTCTACTTGCCTTTTAAACATTTCTCTATATATCCTTATACATAATCATTTGCAAATTTGCATATTTAGCACTTCGAAATATCTCAAGGCGACGTGTCGGAAAACATCTAAACTTTCGCAAAATTATTTCACCATATCGAAATGAGCCAGTTAGGACTCATTTGTTATTGAACCAATATGAAAGTCTTAAGACCACCCGATGTTGGGTCTTCCCTACTGTATATTGTTTATATATATTCATGTGAGTTTCAGTTTATTTCATTTCACCGTGAAATAATGTGTCAAGTACTATTAAATGGTAAAATCTTTGAATTATAATTATTTTATTTTAATGTGGTGCAGTATTGCAGGGGTCGAGGGATTTACAAAATGCCACTGAGTATGAACATATAAGACCTTAGAGAATATTGGCACTTTGGTTAGAAATTAAACCCTGAGTACACACCACGTCAAAGAAATCTAGGGCCCGATTCAAACGAAACGCGATCGGTCGTCTCCAAAACGATCGTTTTCTCTCTGGAAGTTCGATCGCGAAAGTGTATTCAAAGTGAAACAAAATAGGCGATCGAACTTAGGTTTGCTAGATCGAAACTTTATCGCCACAGAGTGAAAACGCAACTTCCGGTGACGTAGAAAGTCGCTGTTAACCAATAAAAAAATCGCATCTTTCTCTGGAAAAAACTTTAACTTAATGGCGACGACTAACTGTTTATTTATTTATGTTTGAGCTGCAACGGACAACAGGCTGTGTCTTAATTTTTTTCCCCAACAGTATTGTAGGTTAATGTTTTAAAATTTTAACTGGTTTAGGTTAATATTTTTTGTATGTTTATAATCATGGAAATACATTTTTAATTTATGAAGATTTTTTTTAGAAAATTATTAATAATAGTATTGTTCGTCATAATTATCATGTCGAATTGTTCGAATTATCGAATAATAATTGTTCTCTAGTTTGCCTACTACATTTTATTTTTCTGTAGCAGAGAAGCTGTTTATAATTATAATGGAGGGGTAGAATTACTATATATTTTATGTTCTGATATATAATTAACAATCAAAGACATCCTTAATATAATGGTATGAATATTTGTATTTGTTTAGGAGGGTTGCTAGGATGCTTATTTTAGCGAGAAATTATTCGTTATTCATGTATTTTTTCGCGCTGTTTCAAACATCAAATTTACCGAGCAATAAATGATTTAAAATAAGGACTATAGATGGCGCCTGCATCGTAGTGTCTGCTAGAGTGGAACTCAAAGGCCGACAGAAAATAAACCCTACAGAAATTCTGTTCTGCGAGAAAATTCAGCTTTCCGCAGGCCTAAATCTTTTGCAGAATTCCCTGTCTGATAATTCCAACGGATTGCTTCGTAATTTTAAATAACGAGTCTTCGTTGTTGTTGTAATCTTCTTATCAACCATCCGCCGATCGATCCGCCATGTTCTCGAAAACGATCGCTTTTGAAAAAGCGATAGCAAAACACCGATCGCAGTGTCACGTGATCCAAAAGCGATAGACAGGTTTCACTTGAATAGGAAACATAGGAATCAGTCGAAAATTTCCGCGATCGCAACGGAAAACGATAGAACTCTGTTTCGTTTGAATCGGGCCCCTATTCTCCCAGTGCGAAGAACGGGCACTCGGCCGAATGCCCGTTTTTCGCACAAGGCCAGAGAAATCTGTTACCGGGTCCTGCACAGTCTGCAGACGACGAGCTCAACGAAAAAGAAGGATTGCTAGCACCAAGGTGAGATTGGGGTCCTATTCTTCATTCTTCCGCCTTCTTCCACACTGATCGTGTGTTCCCTGTGGTAACAGCTGAGTGCACGTTCTTTGCACGGTAAAAGTTCTTTGCGAATGAAAAACACTTATCTCAATTTCGACCAATATTGCGTCAAACTGAGTTTCCAAAACTGAATCGAGCTTGGCAATATCTCCTATATATATGGCGAGAAATCGCTCAATCTTCATATTATTGAAATATCGCGTTTCATTTTCAAATAAAATAGGTTTAAATAAAATGCACTAAAATATATTATCTGTGTATAATTTAACAGACTCACAACGAAATCATGTAAATCATGTGGAGTGCACAAGGTGTCACAGTAAGAAAAAAATCGGCCTCACGGTCTTACCACAAAGTGAAATAAACTAATTCATTAGAGATTGAAAAAAATTCAGAATGGTTCTTTATAAGCTGCACTACACACTGGAATAAATTGTAAAACTATGCCTTTCACGTAACTTTCAGAAAAAAAATTCTTAAACATGGAATTGCGTAGCAAAATTTTTTAAAAAGTGGTACAAATTGCAAAATTTTCGATTTTTAAGAATTTTTTTAAACTTTCGTAACTTTCATACATTTATAATTTATTACACAGTATAGTAGAGCTCGTGAAGGAACATCTTAAATTTTTTCAAACCCCTGATATAATTGATGTGATGATTAGTTTATTTGTATTTACAAAGGCGCACCCAGGATTTTAGTTAAGGGGGGGGCTGGGCTACAAATATTGCTGAACTCGGTTATAGTGACCTCAATTATAGTTATAACTCTCTTATAACATCAAACTATTCTGTGCCAGTCAATTTGCCCATAGAACACAACCCCACGAGCAATGTAACTCATTTTAGAATCAAATAATTATATGATCTTTTCAGTGATGTTGTAACCAAGTTTAACCATGTTTCATGCTCTAACTGTAAGTTTTTATTTAAAAACTAACATCTTTTTTTGGTAAAAAGTATTTTAGAAATAATTTGAAGACAATTTTTAAAAAGAAAACATTTAACTCATTAGTGACAATTTTCAATTTTCAATATTTTTCACTTCTAATTTCCCACCTTTAGGGGGGGGGGCTTCATCCCAGATAGCCCCCTCCGTAGGTGCGCCTATGTGTATTTATGCACCAAAATACGTTTTCAAAATACACCTTTAGAGAAAAATAATCTTTCGCTCCCGATACGGAGAACGGGTACTCGGTCGAATGCCCGTTCTTCGCACAAGGCAAAAAAAATCGCTTACCCCTCCTTTGACGGTCCTGCACCGCCTGTAGATGACGAACCCTACGAAGAGCAGTATTCCCAGCAGCAGGACGCTCCCCACTATGCTCCCGGCTATCACGGTGAGGTTCGAGTCCTCCTCCTCCTTCTTCCGCCTGGCCGCCTCCTCCATCATGGACCGGGTGGCCCTGTGGTAGCCGCCCAGGATGTCCATCAGCCCTTCGGAGAAGTTGGAGGCCGAGAACTTGGCCTTGTTCTCCAGGAAGATGCGGTGCGCCTCGTGGATGGTCAGGAAGTCGGAGGTCGTCTCGCCCACGTCCGTGTACGACTAGAGGCACGAGAGGAGGAAAAGAGAGAAATCAGGCTAGAAAGCATGGATTGCGAAACACCTTCCTACATGACCTCTCATCCTGCTCCTATGCTATTGCATAATCTTTTATCTACTGACAGTACAGTGGAGTCTTGACTTATAGTCTAAGAGCCAGCGACCGCCAGACCTTCGTCATAGTATAAAAGCTGAAACATTCTCTGCGCATATTCCTCAATAGAGGTCGGAACCATCGGCCACTATACAGTTTGGATGACCGTGGCTTTGGCAGGTAACACGTTGCAAAGGTGTATAGAATTGCAGAATATTTTCGTCATTTCATAAAGCTTAATTTTTTTATATGTTCTTCTTCGCAAAACTTCAGAAATCCCTTTATCCTTTGCCAGACACTTTTCCGTCGTGGCAAACCCCCGCCAGACAATCTCAAAGTCATGGAAAACTGCTGTGTTCGCAAACTCCCGCGACGAAGTACGTCAAGCTGTCACAAAGTGACAAGCACATTTTATACTGCTACTTCTCAACTTTCTTACGATGCTGCAACGCGCTCGTAATAGAATTACGTTTTCCATGACTTTGAGGTTGTCTGGCGGTTTGCCACGATGGAAAAAGGTCTGGCAAGGGATGAAGGGATTTCTAGTATTGCGAAGAAGAACATATAAAAAAAATGAAGCTTTATGAAATGACGAAAATATTCTGCAATTTTATACACCTTTGCCACCTGTTACCTGCCAAAGCCACGGTCATCCAAACTTTATAGTGGCCGATGGTTCCTACCTCTGTTGGGGGGTATGCGCAGAGAAAGTTTCAGCTTTTATACTATGACGAAGGTCTGGCGGCCGCTGGGACTATTTACTATTGCATTATCTTTCTATTGACGTCGTGAGCGCGGATGCGTTTCTAAGTTCCCTCGCGTAAGTGAAAATTTTTCGCTGCGAAATAAGGTACTGCAGCGGCACGAGATCACCTGCGTGCGGCGGGAACCGGTTTAGAACCCCAGAACTCTGGGTGGTAGAATGAGGAGTAATCCAGCTCGGCCGAAAGGCACTCATCTGACTGGCCTTCAATTGCCGGGTGTTATGTGCGCGGAGGTGATCTCGTGTCGCCACAGAACTATGTCTGCTGGTTTTCCTCGATTATGGGAACTTAGGCACTTTATTCCAACCCCAAATCCAGATTAGATCGAAAGCGGCAGTACTTGCCAAATGGTGTTAATTTCTACCACAAGCTCCCAAAGAGTTCGTTTCTACCTCATTCAAGAGCCGACAGATGGCAGCACTGCCGATCGTTAGCGGGACTTCTTATTTTTGAAGTAAATACCAAGCAAAAGACCCCCAAGCCTTAGTTTTGCCACCCCCAGAGGTATCGTTTTATATGGAAGCTTGGAAGACATTACGATAACGAGGTATTTAACGTGCCACACTTGCAATTAGCGAGCACGGCGGTCTTTCGCTGGTCTTCGTCAATCGACGAATAGTCTTCGTCAGGTCTATTCTAAACTACACTTCTCCTTTGTAATAGCAGCGTTTGCCAGTTTCTCGCCAAATGGGGAGATATGTAGGCGTCATAAGCTAGGGCCAACTTAAGGACTTCTTTTTTGGAGCCAAAATTGGCGATAAATCATAAAAAATGCCAAACCTTGGTGACTTTCAGCATTTTATTTGACAAATTATGTCAGCAGAAAAAAAATCTCCAGTAAACGAAACAGCACTCAGCACTCCAGTGCTTTAAAAAAAAAAAAAAAAAAAAAAAAAAAAAAAAAAAAAAGGAGAGTATGAGTGAATTTTCAGACGTTGATTTTATGATTAAAGGATTAGATTCCCCAAAATAGTGCGTCAAATTACTATACTTCTTCAAGTTTTGTTTGTGCTACACTCTTTTAAAAAAGACTCATTAATTGCTTATGAAACAAGTCATCAGACGCTTATATCTAGTGTTTAATTTATTTGTTTCTCTCAATTTTCTTTTATAGTATTGCATTAATCAGTATTGGCCAGTCATTGTCTATCTAAAACAAGAGATTAGCAGAAGTTTCAAGTTGATATTCTTGGCAGTTCTTTATTCCATACATAAAGGGTTAACGAATATAGATTTCCAAAGGGGGCGGTGTCACCCCCAGTGGGAGTCGGAGCTTTTTGTATTGGCGGTAGCGGATTAAATAGACGGTGACAAGGCCTTGCAAGTCGGTAGGCAAGCACGCAACTTATATAAAGATGATATGGGATTACGGCCAATTATCTACGCTAGGGATCTAGGCCGGGATTGAGACTGCCCTCCGTGGGGGACTTTCTAAGGGGTCCTAATCCGCATTTACGCGAAGTTTCGGAGAAAACCACGGAAAACTCCGAACGGTTGGGTTGACGGATGTGACCTGGTTTCGAACCAGTTACCTTCCGACATGATTACTTTAATTCGAGAGCCACTGAAAAGTGCTTTAAGTCGGCATATGCTTCTCTTTATATCTCTGATACTTTTTAAAATATAATTCTCAAATTTTGTGCAACCCCTCATGAGTGCATGTTGCACATTTTACTAATTGGATTTCTTTTTTTTTTTCTTTCTTTCTTTTTTTTTTGTGTATGTGTGCGGGGCTTTATCCCAATTTAAAAAAAATGTATCTTTTTGAAAATGAAAGAGGGGTATTTAATTTTTTGAAGTTCTGCTAATTCATCGATCTCCGTTTACTTCGCCTTGATGGAAATATAAACAACCTGAGATGCGCAGAAGCAGGAGATGCGCAGTTACCCACTGTTCGTAACGCCATCTGTTTGCAACAGCGGCGTTATTCCCACTTTCTAAGAGAAGTGTCCTCTCCATAAATTTAACTTCCTGGTCTTAACGTAGCCTTTTTTTTTTTCTACCATACTTTAAACATTTTTTTTCAACTGACATTGCCCATTTATATCTAACAGATTAAGAATTTAAAAAATATTGCCACCCTTTTTTTTTTTTTTTTGATAACCAGCATAATCAACTAATTTCGAGCAGAGAGAGCGCTACGCAGGTGAATTTCTACTCCTTTACTAATTTCTACTTCATGGTTTTTAAAAAGATAATAAACAGATAAAACAGATTAGATTGCAAACAAATAAATTAGGTACTTACAAAATTGCGACAATATTTTAATACTTCTTTTCAAATTAGCTATCATGGACTAGGAGGCGAATCCGAGAAAAATTTCAAGAGGAGCCGCCGAACAAGTATACACAAGTTTAACGTGGGCCTCAAAGAGGAAACAAACAAACAAAAAAGGACGTTCATAAAAACTCAGGCTCAAAGAACTTAAAAATTCTGTGAGAAACAAGAAGCTAAACGTCTTTCTTCAATTCCCGAATATTCTTGGTCTTCAAGACACAATTTTGATTGTTCGTCCAAAATTGGTCTCTCATTCTAAGATTTCTGAGAACCTTCAGCCCCCCCCCCCCCAAAAAAAAAAAAGAAAAAAAAACTGTTCTATTCTTTATTTGTATTTTCTTGATTTTAATTGCAGGTTTAACCTATTTTCTTTCAATGTCTCTTATTCTTATAACTCCAACTGTAGCCTGGCGGAATGTGTGTGTGTTAAGATCCGCCCTACAATACCAGTACTAAAAAAAAAGAGCAAAAATCTGTCAAGGGTAGTTGAAAAGCGCCTATCCATTGCAGTCATCTAGTTTTTAGGGAAAAAAACGACAACAGAGGGTCGATTCTCCCCGAATCGGTTGAAAAGCTAAATCGTTAACTCTGCCCCGCCTTGAGAGAGCAGCGTTAACTCATTTACGCCCAGCGTCCTACTTTTAGGACGGTCGGAAAATTCGTTAGTTGCAAAAATAAATAAATATTAATTACTTCCTTGTACGTAGTATAAGGAAGTAATGTGATCCCGAAAAATTTTGGGGGCCAAATTTCGACGAAAAAACCGATTTTGACTACCTCTAAATTTAATTAAAAATTTTTTTTCGATGCATCTCATCGTAGGCTAGCATGCACGATCATATTAACGCATCTGCAACTCATTTTGACCAGTGGCGAGTCTACTGTGGCCAGTTTTTCCATGCCGTCTGTACGTACGTATGTACGTATGTATGTAACTCGCATATCTCAAAAACTAATGGTCGTAGAATGTTGAGATTTGATATTTAGGATTGTTCTATGATCTAGTTGTGCACCTCCCCTTTTGGTGGCAATCGAATGGATAGTTTATGTACAGGACCGCCCAAAAGATTCGAAATACATTACGCTCTATGGGCCGAAATTCATTAAACTCGCCTAACTCAAAAGCTATTAGGCGTAGAATGTCGAAACTTCATATTTTGGATAGTTGTAACATCTAGTTGTGCACCTCCCCTTTTGGTTCCATTCGACTGGATAGTTTATCTACAGGACTGCCCAAAACATTCGAAATACATTACACTCAATGGGCCGAAATTCATTAAACTCGCATATCTCAAAAACTGTTAGGCGTTGAATGTTGAAACTTTATATTTAGGATTGTTGTAACATCTAGTTGTGCACCTTCCCTTTCGGTTCCATTCGACTGAATAGTTTATCTACAGGACCGCCCAAAAGATTCGAAATACATTACGCTCTATGGGCCGAAATTCATCAAAGCGTTTTTTAGAGGTATTGGGCTATTTCAAACGACTCAGAAGTGATATATGCTGTAAAGAGTTAGAAAATGAATTTCTCCATTAAAAAAAGTGTCTTTTTCATTTATAGTTCTGCTACAGGAACACTCAAAAGATTTCCAATACATTACGGTCAATAGCAATTTTAGGGGCATTCATCCATTTCAAGCACAATACCGTCCTACCACATAAGTTAGGTAATGGTCCGACCACGGTCACGTGCCTCCCTCAAGAACTATGCCAAAAGTCGCCAAGCTTGGCGACTTTTGGTGTATGTGTGTGCATATTTAACTCTCAAATCTCAAAAACTATTATGAAATTTCATATATAAGAATGTTGTAACATCTAGTTGTGCATCTCGATTTTTGGTTCCAATCTACTGGAGAGTTTATTTACAGGACCACCGAAAAGAATTTCAGTACCTTAATGTCTATGGACATCTTCAATATAATACAACTGTAGACAGTCATTGTTTGGTACATGCCCAAAATCTCGCCGTCTGTCCTCGACCTTGGCGAGTTTTGGCGAAATATCGCCAAATTTGGCGATAGTCAGTCATTTGGTCCATGCCCAAAGTATCGCCATTTGTTATCGTTCTTGGCGAGTTTTGGCGAAATATCGCCAAATTTGGCGATAATCTGTCATTGTTTGGTTCATGCTTAAAATCTCGCCAAATGTCGTCGACATTGACGAGTTTCGCCGAAATATCGCCAAATTTGGCGCCAAAAATTATTTCCTATTTTGTATAACTCTAAAACTTTAACCCGTAGATTTTTTAACTTTGTATTTAGAACTATTGTAATATCTAACTGTTTTCAATATCTTTTTTGACAGCAATCGACTGAGAATTTATTTACATGGTGAGCCAAATGACTTTGAATACATTGAGGTGTATAGATGCATTCAATTCATTGAAAGTCTGTGGTCAATGACTACTTTGGCTATCCCCAAAATCTCGCTGACTATCTCAAGTTTGTCGGCTTTTGGTGAAATATCGCCAAATAAAGTGTCAGAAAGAAATCTTTCAAATTGAACTCAGCTTGGCGATATCGAAATATTTGGCTAGAAATCGCTAAACCTTACTATTATTGATATTTTATCTCTTTAAACAAATAAATTTAGAGGAAGTGCATCGAAAATATTTTTGATCTAATGGACGTGCAAGGAAGTCATGTGTTGGACACATCAGATTTTTTTTTTTTCCTATTTCAGTTTCTCGAATAATAAATCTTATTTCCACAAAATACTCTAAAAAGTTTTTTTTTTTTTTTTTAATTTGTATTATTTTCAGAATCTCTAACATATAAAGGATTAAAAAGTGTTGCCACCTTTTGGGGATACACAACATAATCAACTGATTTCGATCAGAGTGAGCTTAAATTCCCGATAACAAAATAAAATGCGAATCTTTAACTTTCTATTCATATTTTTAGAAAAAGAAATACATTCTTCATACACTTAAAATGTCGGAAATTTCTTTATCACTTCTGGCATCAACATAAATTGGAGAATGTTTTGAAAAATGTCGGGCGCTAATGGGTCAACGGGCTCTTATGATTGGCTGAACGGGGCTAGGAACAGTTCAGAAAGTCGTTAGAGCAGTCGATAACCAACAACTGGAGTCGGGGTTTGGCAACGTGGATAATTACGAAAGATGTATTGTAACTATTCATTTAACAGTCAAATATTTTTAATCATGACTTTCAGAATACAGTGCTGTTTGAAATAAATAAAAAATATCTGGTAAGGTAAATGGTTAAGATTAGCGTTCGAAAACTTTGATACTCACCAGCCGGTCAGTGGTGGCGACCACAATAAGAATGTCGTTTTCGCATCGTCCCAGCTTCCATCGAAATCTCAACGTTTCGGCAAAAGAACGAATGACTTTCGCAGGATGCACACTATATTGAAAAGAAAGACTAATTAATCGGAAAGCGTATTTTTCTTTAAAGATTTACAGCTGTTAATTTACAGAAAAAATATGACGCCTCTCATAAACGATCTGCTTATCTGAAAAAAAAAACCCCACTAAGTCCACTGATAGCGGTTAGTGGAAAAGTGAAGAAAGAAAGAAGGAAAAAAACTGTGGGTTACTCAGCAAAACAATAACTTCAAGCACTTTTGTGGAGGTGTATTAAAGGGCCAGAATTAATCCCTTAACCCTTTAACGCGCAGTGTTCCCGCTCTGGGAACACCAACTCTGACGTTATGACTGTTGCCAGTCACGAAGAATAGATTGGATTTCTATAAAAAGAGTTGCGGGTGACATAGCTCCACGAGAATCCTTTAGCACGTCATTTCCCGTAAAAAAAAAATGGTCACGATTCTTTTTAACAGCACTGACATCTGCTGAAAAATGGAAGAATGCGAGGAACAGCTGGATAGATGGCCCAATGCTGAAAAAAGGGCAGCCGTTGCCATCACTCGACTTAACTACCAGCAAGATGGCGGACGATCGAAACGTTCATGGCTGTGCCGCATGCCAGCTGTCGTCAAAAAACGGTCTCTAGATCTGTGGCACGCGATGAACGTTTCGATCGTCCGCCATCTTGCTGGTAGTTAAGTCGAGCGATGGCAACGGCTGCCCTTTTTTCAGCATTGGGAAAGGTTGCGCCTCAAAGGGTTAACGGTCTTATTATTTTCATGAAAGCGGTCATAAAAAGTGTTTTTTTTTTTTTTTTTTTTTTTTTTAACTATTCCATGAAATTGTAGGAAAATAAGTGCATGTACAATATATGTATTCATTTTAAGATTGTGGACATTTTTTCAGTGCGAAAGAAGCTAAATTTCTAGACATTCAGGGGTTCAGCATTCAGGGTTATTGTAAACTGAATGAGTGCTTTCGAGTAAGCAAGTAATCATTACAAATATATGTTTTAAACCCTAAAGGAGAACTTTATTAAACGTACGAAACGTACTTCGTAAAATAAATAAATATTTGTGAAGTTTTCTTTGAGCATAAATAAAAAAATAAGCTAAGATTGAACATAATGCATACCTAAGGTGACCATACGTCCTCGAAATTCGAGGACAGTCCCCAAATATAGAAATTTTTTAAGTTTGTCCCCAAATATACTTTGTCCCCAAATGTCCTCAAATTTAGAGATGTGTACTTTTTCTTCTTCAAAGTTTCAGTTATTACTTTCTGGGGGGAAAAAACTGAAGAAATAGAAAAAGAAAACAGCAAAAACCGCCTTCTTCTTATAGAAACAGCTAAACTCATCTCTGAAAAAGTTTCTTCTCATCATGGACTTAGATTACTCCATGGTTCTCATGCGCGATAGAATATGAATTAGGCTATGTATAAATATAGCTTTCCATATTTCTTTCACGTTTTACGTTTTTCAAAAACTCAATTATTATTCACAAATCTAAACGAGGAAATTTATCTCTTACTCGAATACTGAAGGGTGTACATGGTAATATGTTGTGTCCTCGAATAAGTCCTCGAAAATATTTTCTAGTGTCCCCAAGTTTTGTTTAGATTCGAGGACAATGTTTGATTTGTCCCCAAATTACCGTTTAGAAATATTGTCACCTTATGCATACCACAAATAGTACACGTATTTGAGTACTGCTGATCTCTATTTAAGCTATCTCCGAATTAAGTTAAAAGTAGTCTGGTATTGTCCTCTGTTGTGTAAAATGAGATATAAAAAAGAGGGAAGAATCGAAGATAAGAATAAGAATCGAAATGCTTTATCTTTCTGGCACATAACATTTGAGCACTATTCTCTGGAAATACGAAAGGCACCAGAA
This sequence comes from Cheiracanthium punctorium, assembly GCA_038373885.1. Lineage (NCBI taxonomy): Eukaryota > Metazoa > Arthropoda > Arachnida > Araneae > Cheiracanthiidae > Cheiracanthium > Cheiracanthium punctorium. The sequence goes on along the minus strand of JAWZYV010019915.1, from coordinate 5,651 downwards.
ATAAAGGGAGAAAGCTTACTCCGTGATTTTTGACGGGAGCGAGGCTTAAAGGTTTTTCAACCAAACATGCGTCTACCCATAGATTTATGATGCGAACACATTTTCATCGAAGTAGTAACTTTGGGTTTCTTAAATAGGCGGTTAACCCTTTAACGTACAACCATTTCCCTCATCCATATCGAAGAACAAATTTATATCGTGAGCAAAGCCAAAAAAGTACACCCGTTGCCATCGCTCGAGTGAACTACCAGCAACATGGCTGTCGATCGAATCGCCCATCGCGTGCTACAGAGCTAAAGCATTTTTTTTTTACACAGTCGGCTGTGCGGTATCGCACACGGTGCGTTAACTCTTTGAGGCGCAACCCTTTCCCAATGCTGAAAAAAGGGCAGCCGTTGCCATCGCTCGACTTAACGACCAGCAAGATGGCGGACGATCGAAACGTTCATCGCGTGCCACAGATCTAGAGACCTTTTTTTTTTAACGACAGCTGGCTGTGCACGCGAAAAATGGAAAAATGGAATGCCCTGACCCCCCTGAATGGTCAATGGGTCAATGCCTTGGCCCCCCTGAAAACCCTGACAGCTGGCTGAGCCGCGCACAGCCAGCTGTCGTCAAAAAAAGTGTCTCTAGATAAAGAGAAGGGTCTAAAAGGCAACGGCTGCCCTTTTTACAGCATTGGGCAATCTGTCCAGCTGTTCCCGCATTCTTCCATTTTTCAGCAGATGTCAGTGCTGTTAAAAATAATGGTGACCCTTTTTTTACGGGAAATGACGTGCTAAAAAGTAAAGGATTCTCGTGGAGATATGTCACCCGCAACTAATAGAAATCAAATCTATTCTTCGTGACTGGCAACAATCAAAACGTCAGAGTTGGGTGTTTCCAGAGCGGGAACACTGCGCGTTAAAGGGTTGAAACGATGTCACACTTTTTAAAATAATTTTTACCCCCTACCCAGTGGCGGATACAGAAAGTTTGTTTTGGGAGGGGCTAAATTTTGAAAAAAGCTTATTTCACCCAAACGAAACAAAATGTACAATAAAGCAACATTTTAGTCTAAACCAATGTAAAAACTTTTGGGAGGGGCTAATTGATTAAAAAAATCCCTTTACAAACTCAAAGTGCGTAATGAAGCAGAATGTTATCCTTTAGCAATCTCTTTCGGGGAGGGGGCTGAAGCCCCTAGCCCCTCCCTGAATCCGCAACTGCCCCCACCCCGCTCCTTGTCATATGTCAAGCTACATGTTACATAAACATATATACAGTAGAGTCTCGCTTATCCGATCTTCATTTATCCGACATTACGTATTATCCGACGTCGGTCAAAGTGACGGAATTAGGGATGGACACGAGACGTAAAATTAGAGTGTCTGTCTTAAGCTTAAAAAGCTACAGGAAGTGACATAATGATGCTGCAAAAACGGCGAGATTTGTCAACGGAGAAACGGCATTCATCAGGAAAACAGACACTAAAAAATTCTTTCAATTCTCACATGACTGAACTTTAAGTGTAACATATGGTTCTCGTAAATTGAGACAATAGATTATTGTGCAATTACAAGTTCATTTTTTCCATTGTTTTCGTGTACTTGTAGAGCATGATTTTAATGCAAGATAGTAATGTGCAAGATAACATAAGGATGTATGTATTATGTTCCTGGATACAATGTAGCTTAACGTTTAAGAAGCTTTTTCCTGTCTCTTCCCTATTATCCGACATTTTCGCTTATCCGACATTGTGCCTGCCGCTTTATGTCGGATAAGTGAGACTCTAACTGTTTTTGCAATTCAGAAACAAAAATGATACTTCGTGTTGTAATTTTAAACTTTGACTATGTGTCTTAACAGTGGCGGATTAATACAATTTTGTCGGGGGGGGCAGTTAGTTTGTCGGTGGGGGCGGTTAGTTAGAAAATTGACATATGCATCCATTTTATGGAAGTAAAATAGGATATATAGGAAATTGTTTTAACCACATTAAATAAATACTTTCAAATTCCGGTAATTTCAAAATAACTTCAAAATTTAATCTACCGATTTTAAGTAAAATGTGTGATGTCACACTTTTTACTTCCCCAACTTCCTTCTTTCCCTCTTGTTGCAAACTGCAAAATGTTCGGCCGCCTTTTGACATTTAACTGTTCGGACACTTATGGACATTTTTATTGGCCTGAGATTGCCAGTAAACAAACAAACAAAAAAAGTCATACAGTATGAAATAAATTTTCTTTATAGAACAACGAAGGAAAGAAAAAATACCATGCTATTTTACATTAAATATGGAAAATGTTCCTGAATTCAATTATCAGATCATGTATATCGATATGTTGGGAAATATAATTACCAATTTATATAGAAAAAAACAACCGGGGTTAATATAAAAATGCTGTGGAAATAAATAAATAAATAAGAGTTGAATCAATACTCGAAAAAAGTATTTCATAATGATTGTTGTTTACAAGCTGGCTGTCACAACCTCATTCAAAATTTGTAACACGTTTTTCTGTGTTCGAATATAATTATTAGGTTGTAACGAAAGTTTCCCGCCACCATAAACATCGTCAGTAAACAGTTTGCGTTGGCGTATTTGCTCATATTTTGTCAAACGATTTTTGGCATTTGAAAGAAAGAGACTTACTTTATAACTCTGTGTTATGAAATCTGTAAAAAAATATAGTTATCATTGAGTACAAGGTGTGTCAAATGGAACTATCACTCTAGAGGATTAGAACCATCATTTACTTCCAGTTGTGTTGCAAAAAGTCAGCTACAGAATATCAACGAATAATGAGTACAGCTTTAAATACTTGTTGCATCACGTGACACTGTGCAGGTTTGGTACCGAAAGTTCAAAAAGAGTTATCTAAGGAGTTAGAAGTTAGTTTTTCAAGCAGATTTGGCGGAAAACTTTCGTTACAACCTGATAATGAAACAGAAGCTTGACTAATAATTTAAAAAGAACAAAAAAAATGACACCTTATCCAATTCATGAAAACAAACACCGGAGAACAAGATCAGTGCATATCTGGGATCGATTAAACACTTTTTGTATTGCCTAAAGGTCAAATCACGAACAGCACGTAATCCTTATTGACGTACATAAAAAAATTATGTAGTCAACAGGACTTGCAAGAATTTTAGATGCGTGAGTGGGAGAACCGACGAGCACTAACTTTAATCAACATCTCTTGGAGATTCAATTTGCAAAAGCAAACATCTGAAAAGTTTAATGCACTATCGATTTGAAAAGGAGTGAACTTTTTTACTGTCTACTGACGGAGTGCTGTAAAAACAAAATGTTTTTATGTTGTTCTCTCTCTCTTTTTACTTTCCGAACATGTACCATGTAAGGAAAGTATTGTAATCATGAAAAAATTCGACTTCGAGCTTTTGGTGTTTTTACACGTTTTGAGGGCTTCTGAATCCATTTATGCTATTTTTACGAGATGTATGTATGTATGTGTGTGTGTGTGGTGTGTGTGTGTGTATGTGTTGTTCGTGTGTATGTGAGTGAACACGATAGCTCCTGAACAGGAGCATGCGATTGAGCTCAAATTGGATATATATGTCATAAACCACCGTCGCAAGACCGGTATTGATTTTGGTGTGTTTAGGACTTACAGTTTTTTTACAGGGCTACGACAAAGATTTCTTTTACATTATGGCCTATGGGGGAATTTCTTGAAAGTGCACTAGCGTTTAAACGATATATTCGATTGAGCTCAAATTGGTATACATGTTATAAACCACCATCCTAAGACCGGTAGTGATTTTGGTGTGTATAGGACTTATAGTTTCTCTACAGGGCTACGACAAAACTTTCTTTTATCTATGGCATAATGGCATATGGGGAGAAATTCTTGAAAGTGCGCAAGCGTTTTAAACGGTGCATTCGATTGAGTTTCAATTTGGTATATATGTTTGAATGATTCATCGATTAAAATTTATTTAAGTGCTTGGTAATGATCTTAATCGTAAGTGTTCGGAAAGTCGAGTGGAGTCACTCCAGATTTTTTTTTAATTACATCTTTAGGATTGATACGAGACAGTATTAGCTATATTAATCAATTCAGCACTGAAAGTGACACATTAGATGACGGGACAGAGCAATGCAGGTGCGGAAGTCAATATGGGGGGGGGGCAGCTTTCTGTTGTTCCTGAGTCACGTGAAAAAATAATAAAAATTCGGGAACGTACGAATGTGGCTTTTTTTTCCGGTTTTTATTCAGAGCTTTTTTTTCCCGGTTAGGTAAAAGCCAATTGTAAAGACGGGATCTATTTCATTAAATCTGTTTTTTTACTATTTGTGAAAATATATCAAATCGAAAAAGAAGGGGCAGAAAGTTTTTTTTCAGTTATTGTAGAACTCGATAGAACTTTAAATTACACAAAAAACATGGCATTAAGATATTTTCTTTTACGAGAAGGGGGGGGGCAATTTATGACATGAATGTTTTGCAGTACGTCTAGTTTCGAATGAAAAAAGAGCAATGTGTACAGAAAATTTCAAGGAAACAAAAGATTCCGAGTTTTTTTCCCATTATACAGTACTGCTGGATAAAATACATTTCATAACTTATACGAAATTTCCGGTTAATTGGAGATTGGGAAATGAATGACAAACTGATTTTCCTTATGTCATTATGCAGCAAGTTCCGAGCGGTACCAATACTCAAAAGGTAGATACTTCTTTTCTGTTAAGAGTTTTAAATTGAGATTAAATAGATGAGAGCCTCTCAAATGTGTGACTCAAATGTTTTTACGGTTGCATATATATGCACTGTAAAACACCGCAAAAAACGCCTACCCCCCCCCCCCCCGGCAATCTTTAAAGAAAATCACGGAACTACGAGGGCGTTATAAACGGTAAAAAAACGGGAAAAGTATACCGTTCAAGCTCCCCTCTATTTTCAAGAAAAACGCCTACACCCCCCCCCCCCGGCAATCTTTAAAGAAAATCACGAACTACGAGGGCGTATAAACAGTAAAAAAACGGAAAAGTATACCGTTCAAGCTCCCCTCTATTTTCAAGAAAGGCTGGATTCAAACTGTCTGTTTTGCACCCCTAAGACACAGCGATGACGTCAATCAGCGAAGCAAAGCGGAGAGCATCGTTCTGAAGTCCCACTTCGCTGGCATGTGGCGTGATTTCATTGGCGCATTTATTGCGGCTCCGCAAGCTTGCGAGCGGCCAACCAGAGTTTCGAAACGGGAAAGAACGATGGGGCAGAGCGGAGTCTGAGAGCCACGGAACGGCCAGTATGAATCTACCATAAAGGGGGCGTTTATTCAGTGGCTGCATTCGTAAACGCCGAGTTACACTCGTGCAATGAGTTTCCATCTAAGGCGTTCGTAAAGGAAACTGAGTGCATACAGTTTTTAAACTAGAGCGTTCGTATACAAAATTGAGTGCGATTAGTTTCAAACGAAATAAACTGATCTGTGCTCAGGTTTCGTCAGTTGTTTAGAAGATACAATTGCTGCACGTTGTTGTTGTTTTCAAATGGCGTCCGTTGTTATGGAAAAGTATGTTGTTGTGAAAAGTATTTTACGTTTTCTAAAGCTGCAAATATTATTTTTTCGAGGAGGAAATTCATGCGTACGTTAGAAAATGCTACGAAGGTACATAATTTTTCAAAGGTAATCATTTT